>JALPCE010000429.1:0-15280 GCA_026538705.1 Aureobasidium sp. GC_Fusr_1 | reverse complement strand
CAAAGATAGGCAAAAAAAAAGTTTCGTGTTTTATCAAAGCGGGTTCTTTCGATATGGGCACGACAAGATGCAATAGTGCTTCCTTGTTATTATTGCAGTCTCGAGTCCCTTGTGAATGATATGTGTATGCTTGTCTTTTTCGTCTCCGGTCGCGTCTTTGAATTGTCAATGTTATGAGTTAGACAGATGTACGACACTTGTGTATACACACAGAGTGCGGTATGCAGAGGAAAAGTCTCGTGGCCATGATCTTGTTTTGCAAAAGCGACAGTCTGTGTATTCTTGCATAGCGAACGAGATATCGCTACAATCTCAATGGGAAAGAGAAAAAGCAAGAACTACCAATATCTGATGCTGTCGTATGCTGTCCCACATTGCACCAAAATCAAGTCGAGTAGAACAGCTTGACCACATCCTTGATCCTGCGTCTGCAGACAGGACAATCCTCCAATCGTCTTGCACACTCAACGCAAGCACATACGTGTCCGCAGTTGTAGAATGCTGCGTCTGCCTCCTGCCCATAGCAGATTCTACACAGCTTGGCCTCCTCTTCGCTGACTTTGTAGTGCATGGTCCCTGTGCCGAATCTCTTGCCTTCTTGCCAGTTGCCAGTGTAGACGTTGCCAGTACGATGGTACGTGTAGGTGCCCTCGCCATGTGGCTGGTCTTGAGCCCATTGGCCGTCGTAAGTGTCGCGGTTTGCATAGAGCATCTTGCCATATCCAGAGCGCTGAGATTCGCTAAAGTTGCCAAAGTATTCGTCACCGTTGAGATATATTAGGTGACCATAGCCGTGATGTTCGCAGCGTTTGTTGACATGCCCTTGGTAAAATGGGCTTGAGAGGTAGTTTATCGTGACTTCCTCCAGAGCATCGGATGATGACTGTGATATGGGAGTGTGGGAAGCGGGAGGGTCGTTCATTTCCTTGTCTTCGTCGTCTGATGTTGTGTCCTCGTACATGACACTCTCGTTTGCGCTGTCAGCGTCATCCGTTCCAAGCTCCGGAGTGTACAAGTTGATTATCCACTGAGGTAGATCCCAAGGCTCCTTCGCAGCAAGATCAAGAGTATCGGGATTGCGCACGTAGATGACCACATAGGCTACCGCATCAGCCTGATCTTGAGGATGAATGTAGTCGATAGAACAGTCAGAAGATATGGCTGGTTCCTCGATAGCTACAGATGAGTCTATCGAGGTAGCCAACACACCTTCCCTCGATGCAACAGCCTGTGCTCTGGTTTGGCATACAGGGTCCTTGTTGTGCACGTATGTATACCATAGACCACCGAGACCACCGGGGCGGAAATGGCTTGTGTATTCGCCGTTGCGCAGATACCCCTCATGCGCAACAAAACCGTATAGCGTGTATGTAGAGCCGTCTGCAACTGTGATCTGATCGTCCAGACGCACTTTGTCAAGACGCTTCTTCCAAATTCGTTTTTCTGGATCAAAGACCTGACGTTCGAGCTCAAGAGTCAGGATTTCGCTCTTTAGAAGCACTTCAGGTAGACCTTCGTCAACGATTTCTTGCATCGAAGTCTGGCCGTCAACTGATCGTTTAGTCATGCGATTGCCAGAGAAAGAATCTGTCCCGAACAAATTGGTTAGGCTCTCGAGAGCATCTTTGTGTTCTTCAAGTCCAGCTTTCATGTCAGTGAGGATTGCATCCATGATCTGCATGGCATCCATAGCATGGATACGCCTGTGGGGACCTCTTTTCAATAGTAGGTCATTGATAAAGTTACCGTTACAAGGGGTAAGACCTCTCTTGTAATCGACTCTGGATCGCATACGCGACAGGGTCCACTGAAGCTCAGTGACTATGCTGTCACCCTTGTTGGTGAACAAATCGATGGTTCCGAGCTTGTACAGCACCTGACGAAAAGGACGCAGATGCAGCCACAAGGCCAACACGGGAAAGATCGCAGACTCGCGCCAGTCGTCGGAAAATGGATGTAGGGCAGTCAAGGCCAACTTTGGCAAGTCTTTGGGAGCCCACAAGCAGCCAGTAGGATCATCAATCACACGTATGAATGCTTTGACAGCGAGAGTGTCATTGCGGAGGAGAGGCTGTCGCTGAGCATAAAAGCGACGATGGATTTGATACCATGGCAAGCTCGTGAAGCGAGTCCAGCCGTGGTCAGGATATTTTTGAGAGAACTGAGAGGCGTCTGCCTTGAACTCGTTCACAAGAGGCTCTTCGGGGTTGTAGATAAGAATTGATATCTGCGCAGCGACAGACACGGGTTTCATGACCTTGGTGACGCCCAGTAGAGGCAGAGGCAGCTGATGCTCTGGCCACTCCTGCGACGTTGATGACTGAACCGAGACATTTTCGACGTACAGACTAAGACGATCGGTTTGCATGTTGCCATGTGGCAGCAATTTGATCCTCCAGGCGTAACCACCGATGCGAACGATGTTTGACGTGAGCAAAAGACTCTTTCTAGGGTTGTCCTTTGTACCGTTGAAGTCTTTGATTGTCCACTCGATCTTGCCCTGCTCTCTGGGCACGAATTCAGGATCTCGTAAGTCGAAGAAAGTTCCTGATTGCCAATGATGATCGTCTAGCGCACTGTGTTCAACATTCGCTCGTATGTTCCTCAGCTCCTCGGTATCTGGGACACTCTTGTCTTCCTGGAAGGGATAGAAGCTTCTTGCCCGCTCGTCGCTGATATGACTTCTGGCGTCGTCCTCGTCGTCCTCCTCTTCATCCCCGTCGACTGACCCTCCGCGAACGGGTAGCAAGGCTGGTGGTGGGGGTGGATGGACAGGCGAGAGCGGTTCGGGTACGGGTGAAGATGCGTCGACAGCGTCCGGAACATCAAAGACGTTGACATGGGTGGTGGGTGTATTAGGAGCAGGTGAGTTCTGCGACATGTTAGTCGATGGTTCTCTCTGGCCGGAGCAGTGAAAAGGTCAATGCAGAAGCGAGCACGGGTCTGGAGACCATGCAGTGTCGCACGCCCATAGATCAAGTTGCAGAACGAAAGACAATGTGCAGTGCGACACACATAGAGAGTTGGCAGATGGCAAGGAAGAAAGAAGACTTACTCCGAAGGTATGCTGCGGCTGAGCGACAGGTGATGTTCCACCAGCAGTGTCTTCGGCGCCCTCCATGGTTGAGTCGTTGTCATTGCTATGGGATAGAGGAGGTAGAGCGAGGCGGCTTCCAGTATTGATACGTTGATCCATGATAGAAGATGTGAGAGGTGAATTGGTTGTGTGGAGCTCCAAGTCGTCGTGTGCTTCGTAGGTAGGAGCGTTATGAACTGGACTTGTTGTTTGCGCATGCAGCGCGTGTGGTGACTGAGTGAGCGTGGCAGCCATAGTGAAGGCGACGCGTCAAGAATGGCAGGCACCAAACGACAGCAAAGCAGACAAGGCCAACTAAAGGTTTCCGCGCGGTGTCTCTTTGATGACTGTTCTCCTTGTGGCCAAGAACAGCTCTGATCCAACCAAACTTTTGGTTTCACATGCGCTGCATGTGCAATCAGGTCATCCCCGCTTCTGCAGCCACGCCTTCCCGCCGCCAGACAGGCACATATCTGCACCTGCGACACTGCTGAAGGGCAATCATCAAGTCTTCATCAAGACAATCGAAGAGCGTGCTCGTCGAATTCCAAGCTACTGAGCAATATACAGCTGTCGTCTGCCATAACAAATCCAACGTTCGAAGCTCGACATGTTTTCAAGCAGGAACTCTGAAAGACTTTGCAGCTTCTCACAATAGGACTGATATGTCATTTGGATACTGTCTATTTCTAGTAGCTTGAAATGATCGTCGTAAACTATGGGACAAGGCAGCAGCAACGGCTCTTATCAAGGAAGAGCAGATGCTCATCAAGGTACCGCGTCGCTCCCGACCTCGGCTTCCACAAGGCACGTGCATCGATTTTGCCCTGTTATTGCCGCGCGGGCGCTAAGGTCTGCGGTTCGGCTCGCGCCTAATCCTTCGTCAGCCTGACCTGGTCCTGCCCACTGGCTAACTTGAACCTTGAGAGGAGGACAAACCCATGCACCTTGCGTGCACTGCATCGATCCGCTCGGAAGTGTTTCGTTCTCAAGCGCGCGTACTCGCACTAGGCAGGTAAGTCTGTTTGGTAACCACATGCAACCTGGACTGCAGTTTGCCTTGAGTGGCTCAAGTTTGTGCCTCTCCCAATTTATCTTCCCGTATTCGTGGAAACGTTCAAGCCACCTTGGCAAATGTTGCTGCAACGATCATAGGGAACACAACCGTCGCCTCGGCGTAGACCTGCAGGTTGTCTTGTGTCAGCATGCGTCTTCCAATCATCTGCTGCATTCAGCCGCCGTGACTTACCTTGACGCTTTCGCCGTCTATCTTGATCTTGCCCCAGCTGACGGCTTCGTCTGGTCGTGCGCCCGCGTCGCTTCCATCAAACTCGTTGGCCGTGTTGATGATGACGGCGCTCTCTGCTCCGTTGCGCATGAGGCAAGCATTGGCGATGTGGTGCTTGACGATGCCGCCTCCCAGAATGATCATGCCTGCACGCTTGGCCCTGACTGCGATTGTGTTGATCTTACGGATGTCTTCCACGATGTCTATTCGCAGCATCGCTGGTGAAGCCTTGAACGTGTGGAAGTACAGCATGTCGCCCAAGCTTCCGTCTGTCAGAGCAGGACAGAAGACGGGAATGTCATTCTTCCATGCCCAGTAGTATACGGAGCGCTCGTCGTTGATCTCCTTTCCTAGTCTGTTGATGACTTTACTTGGAGTCCAGTAGATAGGCTCGTCGGTTTTTCTGGACGCCTCTTGCTCGTCTAGCATCGTGTTGAGGATTGGTACTACCCAGTCCTCGAATGCGCAGTAATTATCGTTTGGCACGACCAGGTTGCCGATTCTGTTCATGCCCTGGGCTCTCAGAGATGCTCCCGGAGTAGAGAAGGCACCCAGATATGTCGGGGCCAAACACTTGATAAAGTCTTCTTCAATACCTCCAGCAGTTGTGACAATGGCCGAAACATGCTTGTGCTGTACCAACCACCGCAAAGTCTCTCGCAGACCGGACGAGATGAGGTTTGATGTGTATCCCAGGAAGATCGTTGTACCTTCTCCCGTCTCTTGATCACGCCATTCACGCTGTCGTCCCCGAATTAGTCGGCTTGTCGATGTCGGAGTCTCAAGCTGGATTTACCATTCCGTTGATGATCTTTGTTGCTTGTCCGACCGAGGTTGCTTGGAAACCCATGTTGGTCATGCTTTCCACCATCTCGGCCGCGGTGATGTTGCGGCCGGCGAAGTTGTCGAAATCGAGTCCAGTCACAGGAATGGCTCCTTCGGGTACAGGGTCGGAGGGTTTGAGGACAGCATCTTGAGCTCCAGTGGGCGCGGCCATGGTTGCGAGGGTAGCGTTGTATGAGCGAGTATGTACGGGTATCGAACGCGAGAATGGGGATGTGGTGCTTGTCGACGGCGACTACCTATTTTTCTGGTGCTGGCGTGACTGCTGGTCTAGGAGATTTTCGAGAACCCTGGAATTTCGAGGCTTACTAACGCGCGACAGCTCACTCTAAATGCAAGCGGCTCGGCACGCATGCTGCACAAGCTAACTTTTGATGACGGTTCGACGCCAAAAACGATTCGCATCAAGATTCGATTGCAATTCAATCTTGTTATGTAAGCTCCTATATATGCGCTACAGTGACGGTCATATACTGTAAGGGAACATCGAAGGTGGAAGGTTGACAGGATGGACAAATATCTATCGAGTCGAGGATCAACATCTCGATCCGCAAATCCCTGCTCCTGGCTTGCCTGGGCTTGCAGATGTCGCAGCCGAGACTTTTGAGCTTCATAGCCGTTAAGGTACTTCAAATGACATATGCGATCGACCAGCCCTCATCCTTGAAGTCAGTGCTGCCACATATGCATCGCGCACTCGAGTATAAAACACTGGACGTATATCGGGCTGTTTGTGCAATCTGGTCTTTTGTTCAAGAAGACGTCAAGCAACCCGATGACTAGATTTTCACTCTAGCCCTGGCAATCCGCCCGAGCGTACGGTTCACGGATTAGTGTACTATCCACGAGATGCGTGAAACTACGCACCGGCCAAAGCACCGGCCAATCAGCATGACATAGAGTTTGGCTTTCGCTCCGCACGCCTACTCTACACGTTCTGTTTCCTTCTCCTGTCTTTCGACATCCTCCAGCCAAACACCTCCATCTCGCTCAGACGACCTCAGGACTCGCTGGCACATCGAAAATTGAACTCGGCATCATTATCGCTTCTTTTCGATACCCGAGTGACCAACCCGCCAGCTTCTCTCGTCGTGATCGTTCGAGATCCGGCCATTTCCTCGACTCTTCTTGTCAAATTTCTCCCAACAGCAGCTCTCGTCAACTTTCACTGCCTTCTTGTCTTGAAGAAAGCTTGGACGCCGCTTTTTGAGTCCTCAAGGTCATCTTGCAGTGGTGTTGAAAGCTGAGGGTGAACTCGTTACACAGACACGGGTGATTCGAGAGTGCCTTGTCTTCGAAGGCCCACAAGCGCGGATCAGTTCGCGGAGTTCTTGGCGTTTAGATCTGACGCCAAATCTTGCCACGCCTCGATTGCAAGTTTCACCGCGCATACCACTAATCATTTCACTCCTTCGACAGCTCGCGCAAGCACCATCAATTGCGCACACTGGTTTTTCAACGATCCTGATTCATCGTCAATTCATTTTAATCACCCAACAGCGCAACACGCGTTGACGCAGCACGTGCCCCACGATCTATTCTCTTTCATGATAATGTTTTGTGCTGTACATTAATAGTATGTCGTCACGCTTTCCTCCGGTACACGAGTCCCGCTATCCACCTCGTACTCGGTCGCGATCACCGCCGAGGCATCAGGATGGATGGAGACCCAACGGACCACCGAATCCTGGATTCAACAACAACAACAATAACAACAGATATGGAGACTTCAACCGGGGACTGGATCCTCCAAGGGGTCCCAAGACCTTCAACGACAGCCCCAGAGGACCACCAGGTCCGGGTCCAGGCCCAGGAACTAGCACCTCAGCACCACTTGGACCTCGCGGCAGAGGCGCACCACCAAGACCAGAATTCAGAGAATTGAGAGATGCACCACCTCTTGGAACCGATCGCTCTTTCAGAGAACGTGAGTTCGATCGCAGACCAAGACCTACGTCTCCCAGAGCTCGTTCACCGGTAAGGGGCTTCAGAGATGGACCTATCCCACCTCGTGATCCCGACCTGGGTAGAGGTCGCCGTGATTCCAGAGATGGACCCATCAATTCTGGACCTGGTTACTCGGATGCACCTCCATTCGGTCAGCCTCCGTTCGGTAGAGGTGGCTTCAGCAGCAGAGGCCGAGGAAGGGGCCGAGGGGATTTTGGCTTCCGTGATCGCCGCGGACCTGCAGACGACCGCAACACATTTAGACCCCGAGACAGATCACCACCCACGAGATGGGGAAGCGTATCTCGCACTGACAGAGACGATTGGCGCCCCGAGAGACGCGAAGACGATCGCTGGCTCGATCGTGATGACCGCGAGCGCGAGCCTGAGCGTTTTAGAAGAGAGCCTGCGTCCAGCCGCTTTGACTCACGCCCGCCTACTCCTCACCAACAAGTGCCGTTGACGCAACCTCCGGCTGAGCGCGTGCCGCCTTTTGAGTCTTTGAGAGATGATCTCGCAATGCGAAGACCTTCGATGTCATCCTTGTCTGGAGCCAAAGAGCCTCTTCGACGTGATGTGCCGCCTCAGAATGCACCGCCACCAATGCCTCTACCACCCAATGATCTTCTGGCTGGCCGTGTCGAGTCCTCAGCTGCTCGTTATGGATCTCGTGCCTCGTCACCACCACCATCAGCACCCCAAGTGCCTGCTTTCGGATCGCTATCGTTCAAGTCTCAGCCATACAGTGGCCCTACTTCAAATGTGTGGAAAGCTTCGCCAGAAAATCGCGCTCCAGCCACCCCTGCGAAGCCGCCAGTCCCATCTCCCCCTGCCGCCAAGACCATTCCCACTGCTCCCAAAGCACAACTCGCGGTACCACCGCCTGCTGCCCCCAGAGCGCCCAGAGCACTCGAGAATGCTCCTCCAAGTGCTCCTCGAGAAACCCCTCTTGACAGAGCGCCTTCTGCGTCAAAGGCTAGGAACTCATCCGCGTCACAGCCTCCAGTTCCTACCGGACCATGGGCTCTGCGAACAGATGACAGAGCAGCTGGGCAGTTTGCTCCAGCAGCGGTCCGCGAAGGACGTAGCCTTTCGGGTTCTTTCCAGCCAGATATGAATAATACGCCAACATCACCTCGTACCTCGGGACCTCCCATCGCTCAGATGGCCCAGATGACACCAATAAAACCCTTGGAGACTCTGTCTAGCCAGGTACCTACACCTCCCTCACAATCCAGCTCTAGCAACGTGCAAGACGGAAGAACACCACGACTGGATATGGCACCACCCAGACTTGGTACACCACCTCCGTCGGCGCCCAGCGGCCCACGCAATACACATGCGTTCAGCACATCTCCTATTATGCAGAATCCCAACATTCCGACCGCCCCCAAGGCCATTCGCGGGCCACCCATGGCTCCAAGAGCTTCAGTGGATCGTGGACAACCTCTTCACAGACCAATGGATAGAAATGGCCTCGCTCCGTCACGTGTACCTCCAGGAGCTCCAAGAGCGCCCGCATGGAACCAATGGATAAGACCTGGTGCTCCTCAATACAGAGAGGCTACAGTCCCTGCCAAGAGAGACTTGAATGGTGATGAAAAGTCGCAGTTCATTCCAAAGACTTCCCCTCAGAATATGCACCGCCAAATCTCGGATCCCTCATCTACAAGAGCGGAAGAAGCCAAAGATTACCGTGCCTTCAAGACAGCACCTGTGTCACCTGAACGAAGGATGTCTGATACCAATGCCGTCAACAATCTCCCATTCCAAAAGGAGTACAGTGTGCCTAGCCCTGATGAAACTGTTCAATCTGACCTTGCAGCGGACGCCGATCTAGCAACTGCCGAGTCGTCTGAAGACTTCATCAGCGACGAAGAGGGCATGGACCTTGACGAGGAAGACTTTGCTCAAAGCAAGGCTAAGTTCGAGAGGCAAAAAGCACATCTGGAAGCCCAGATGATCGATCTGAATGCTAGGCAGTATAGAGCAACTACTCCTCTGGAGCAGATCGCCAGGCTTGCCAATATTACTATCCACGACCTTCCCAGCGTCCAAGACTCGACCTCAAAAGAAGCTAAGGATGATGTCATGGAAGGCATGGACACATTGAAAGCATCTGCGCCAGTTGTTTCGACATTGCATCCACCATCACCAAGAACTCAAAAAGACATTGGAGAGGATCTTATCACGCCGAAGAAGGAGCAGATTGACGAAACAGAAACCGTGGCTGTTCCACCTATCCTAACAGCCTACAAGCAATCTGAACCTGATCGAGTCGTCCAGTCTGCCGAGACCAATGAGAACGACGATATCGACATGGATGACAGTGAGGACTTGGACTTCATAACCCCTGAGCCCAAACGAAGCATTGAGACCATCACTCTGCCTTATCTGGCCAAGACACCTCTCACTCCCCTCTCAGACCTGGGTGCTTTCCACGAGAACATGGCACGCCTAAATGCTGCACAGCCAGCGTTGATCATGCATTACCAGGCGCAGGCCGAGGAAGAGAAGACATTGCAGAAAGACCTGCATCAGCAGTATCTCGAGAAATACCGTGCCTGGAGACTGGAGACTCAGCTGCTGGACCGTGAAAGGGCAAGCAAAGAGTCCGAGGAGAGACAAATGTCTGTCGAGCTCGGACTCGATATTGAGTCAAGCCCCGTCATGGAAAATACTCTTCCTCCATCTCGGGCCAGACCGCTCAAATTCAGCAGTGAGTATGACATACAACAGGTTCTGAAGCAGTCGGAAGAGACAGCCAGACTCGAACAGGAGAAGGTTGAACGCGAGTCTAGACGGGCCCAGATCGATCTTGAAAAAGAAGCTATTCCGCCAGAGACGTGGGATCAAGCTTCGAAAGAAAAAAGAATCTTCAGAAACATGAATCGCTACAGGGATCCCATCTGTCTCACAGAGATCTTTGGATATGAGCCAGAATTTGACACCTTCACCGAAGCTGAGCACAAACGTTTTGTGGAGCTCTTCAAGGAACGGCCAAAACAATGGGGCGAGATCGCTGCTCAACTCCCGGGTCGGTCATATGCTGATTGCATTCATCATTACTACAAGTACAAGTGGGATGGTCGCTTCAAGGAGAAGCAAAAACGTAAAACTAAGGCTGGAGGCCGTCGGGGCGGCAAGACAGGTCGTGCAAGAGGTCCTCAGATGATGTCTGATCTACCAAAGCTGCCAGGAGAGGAAGATAGCTCTTCCGGACCAATGCTTACCGAGACTGGAAGACCGAGGCGCGCAGCAACTCGCACCGCATACACAGCCGAGAAGGACCCTGAAGTCAAGACCGCTGCTGCCTCGACCACCACCAACAAGAAGGTGCCTGCCACTGGTGAGGTCGGTTCTGAAAAACCGGCGAAGCGTCGCAAAACCACAGCTGCCGGCGACAGACCGGCGAAGCGAGGTAGGCAAACGCTGGTTTCATCTACTACTTCTGTTACATCACCCGCCGGAACCGATAAGGAAGTCGCTCTTTCGGATGATTTCGCCCGTGCAAAGCAGTTGGAGGATGCCGCTCTTCTTACTGGGATTTTCACCGGTACCAGAGCCATAGGCGGACCACAACATGTCGAGTACGCGCATGATCCACTGCCAGCCCAGGTCACGAACGATCCCACAGAGAGGTCTCGTGCTCCTGCTCAGACAGCCATGCAGAGATCCAGTGCGTCGAGCTACTGGTCTGTACCAGAGCAGACCGATTTTGTTAAGTTCATCGCTCACTTCGGTACTGACTTTGGCGCAATTGCCAACCACATGGGCACCAAGACTCAGACCATGGTGTGTAGATTATTATTCAACCGCAACTCCCAGCTGCTAATCTGTGCATAGGTCAAGAATTACTACCAGAGACTTGTCGAGAGTGGAAACCGCCCCGATGTTGTCGACGCCGCTAATATTGCGAATGCTCGTCGAGACCGAGGCGAGGACATGGGCATTCCGCCAACGCCCACACCAATCAACAAGAGACGATATGACAATCCTGGACCGAGTCTGCCCAGAACAGCTTCTGGATCACAGGGTGAGGTCATGGACATTGATCCTGTTCCGCCAACACAGCCCTCAACTCTCTCCCAATCTTCGTCGCAGTTCCAGCATCAATACAGATTCTCAATGGCTACGCAACCGACGTCGGCACCTCCGCAAAGAGCCGCGCCTACTCCGCTCCAGCCTCATGCATCTCCTGCTCTTAGCAAACCTGGTCCATCTGGACAATCACGTGCGAGCATATCTTCTTCCGGTCCGAAGATGGGTTTCTTCTCTGAATCCAGAATGGAGCGACGACCTACTCTGCCGGGCTCGGAGCGTCCAGCCCAACAGCCGTCGCCCTCTCTGATGCACCAACAGCAGCCAACACCACCTGGTCTCATGCACCAAAACTTGTCACATCTGACCTCGGAGTTTGTCAAGAATCTCAAGGAAGAGCAGGAACGTGCGCTGTCTATTCAAAAGCGAGCTTCACAAGAGCATGTGCCTCAAGTCGTTCAACATCCGTTGTTCCAGCCTCTTGCTGCTCAAACATCTGCACCAACTGGATCTCCTCAATTGTCAATGCTGGACAGACCTCTGGGGAGAGACGAGCGCTCTGGTACACCCGGCATGCCTTCCCTTGCACACCCTCGTGCCGGACCTGCAATGTTCCGAAACATTTTGGGCTCTCCTGGACCGATGCCGTCTCCCGCTGTGACCATGCATCCTCCCTTTAGAGCTCATGTGCCATCTCCACCAAAGAGAGAAGAGCAGCCAATGTACCGACCTGGCTCGGTACCAGCACCATCGCCTGCTCCTTCGGTCGTCAAGCCTGCTACGTCTCTCACTACAGGACCTCCCATCGAGCCTCGTAAGACGTCTAACTTGGCATCTTTGCTCAACTCCGAGCCAGAAGAGCCTCGTCAAAAGAAGAGAGCTGCAGATCAGACAACGCCATTCACACAATCGCCAACACCATCCACGCTGAGTGTTGCGCCTTCTGGACCAAGTTCGACCATATTCCCTCCCAGAAGAGAGGTGTTCAACCAGACTCCTGGATCTAGACAGGAGTACGATGGACGTGCATCTTATCCTCAGCCGACATCCCATGCACCAACTCCAGCCGCTCAGCATGAACTCATGACTGGTAGATCAGGCACGCCGGTCGGATCAAGACAATCTGAGTGGCAATCACGTCCACCTATGGGTCAAAACTTGGCTTCAAGCTCACCCCATCCACCAGCACCTCTCGAGCGGGATGTTAGACCATACTTTTCGCATCGTGCGAACTTGGGTAGCCTCAACCCTCAGTCAAGAGCAAACCCTTCTCCGCCACCCAACACTCATCCTTACATGAATCACTCTCGAACTCCTTCGATTGGCGGCCGACCAATGACACCCAGTCAGCTGCAACCTCAGGGCACATCTGGCTTGTCGCACATGACTCAGGCGCAAACAGCTCAAGCACCATCTCAGATCATGCAATCGAACCCATACGCCCAGCCCCACGGTGGACCATCGCACATGCAGCAAATGCAGGCTCATCAGCAAAATCAGTATGGCCATCGTCACAATAGCTCCGGCGGTTCCTCTCACAGTGGAATGCACCAGAGGCAGGCCAGTCGTGGCGAGGAGATGTCTATGCTGAGACAACAACAGCAGCAACAGCAACAGGAAAGGGAATTCCACCTGAGTCGTGAGCGCGAGCATCGTATGGAAGTGGACCGACAGTACAAGGAGCGCGAAGCCCAGTTCCATCAACACCAACAACAAGAACAGCAACGCTTCGCCCAACACCGTACACCTCAGCCATTCCAGCAACAGCCTCTTTCAGGGCCTCCACCTCAAATGCTGTCTCTGCGTGAGCAAGCACGTATTGAGGCTGATCAAAGTTACCGTGATGCCAGGAACAGAGAACAATACGAACAAGAGATGCACATCAGACGCATACAAGAAGATGAGGAGAGGATGAGATACGATTACCGAAACCCGAATGGAATGATTGGTAGATCTTCGACAGGAGGATATGGAGGTGGTTTCCCACCACCTGGTCCGCACAGAAGATAAGAGCGGTGATGTAAAAGTTCTTGTTTCTGATTTCATTCAGTTCTTGAGATAGCACGCCAGGGAAGGAAAGAATTGTTTGCATGGGGAGGAGCTTTGCAAGTACAGTCGTTTGTTGAGTAAAAGATACCATTGAAATTCAGTTGTTCACATTGTTCAGAACTACTTTCGTACATGATCACTGGGCGTCTTCAGAAGTGCTGTGTCGTTTGACCTCGACGTGCCATAGACACACCTTCTACTGTGAGTTTCTATGTCTGTTGGATCTGCTCGACGACTGGTTACACTACGAGAAATCAGTCTCGGCTTCCATCAGGTTCTGCCGAGCGTTGCATCAGCAACAGCACATCTCGTCGGTGTTGGTTCAATGTTCCAGCACTCCCTTCACTTCCATCAACACTCCCGAACTCCCACCTTCCATAACTTCCTCTTCTTCGATTGACTCCACCCTCTTCCTGCATCTACCCCCACACCACCACCTAGCTCTCTGCTCCACGGCAAATGGTCCTCTTCTCTCTTTGCGCAGTCCTCTTCCTCTTCAACCTGAGGCAGAAGTGTTGATACCTCTATTGACGCAGAGTCACCCTGAGGAGGACACTTCACTCCAGCTTCACTTTCACACAATTACGACACGAAGTCGTCGGCTCACTTTCACTTGTTCCTCACCTCTATCTCTTACTTTCAACTATACTCGACTACCAAACACTTCATCTCAAGGAAAACACAAGCACCACCAAACCTTCACATTCACAGTCTGCGTCAAGGACACACACACCGCAACAATGCCTATGAGTTGGGATGCTGCGGCTGATGCCAAGGTAGGTCTTTATCTTGCTTTTCTTTGCTCTCCGGTTCCTTTACATTGAAGGGGATAACAATGAGGCGATGAGTGCGAAGGTAAAGATGGGATGCATGCTAACAATGGAAACAGTTGTTCACTGTCGTCATGGCAGTCTACGACATCAAGATTTCGGGCGCGCAGAACGAGAGAATTGCCAAACTGATGGGAGAAGGTGAGTTTCTGTTCTTTGTGTTGCCCTTTCTCTAGTGGCTTGGGAGTCTTGTGGTTCTCTGATTTGTGGGCTTATGTTCTCTTGTCTCTTCTTGTTTTTTTTTCCTAATCGTTTCTTGGACACGACTAACAGCAACTCAGACGTCACTCCCAAAGCCATCACCCACCGTCTCTCCAAGATCAAAGCCCAAGCCGCATCTTTCACTCCCGTCACCCCTAGTTCTCGCACACGCCCTCCTGCTGCCACCAACACCAAAACACCCTCTACCTCTGCCAAGACAGGCGGCAAAGGAAGCGGCAAGAGCACAAAAGGCCTCTCAGCAACCCACACCATCACAACCCTCATGCACGACAACAACAGCGATGACGAAGAAGACTTTTCGTCCTTTACCCCCAGCCACATTGCCAAGAAGAGAAAGTTTGGCTCCAAAGGCCCTAAAATCGAGGTCGGAGATGAGAAGGAAAAGTTTCCTGGTATGGGTGATGTTGACATTGAGGGTGATGGTGATGGTGATGCCATTGATTTTAGTCTTCAGCACAAGTATACTGATGCCGTTGCTACTCCTGAGATCAAGGCCGAGGAAAGCAGCAATCAAGTTGTAGATTTGACTGCAGATGCTACGGATGCAGATGGAGGAGCTGAGAACATGGCCATCTCAAAGGCCAGCAAGGGAAAGGAAAAGCAGAAGGAAGCACTCAAAGTCAAGAAAGAAAATGAGGGTGAGATGATGCCATGCCACGAAGATGTTGATGATGAGATGGTCATCTAAACTCTCCATCTTCATCTCATCACATCAACAACACACACCCTTGGTCGACAGAAAATCCATCAAAAGGTCTCAAAAGGCTCAATCTCAAGACAACAAACCCCTACTCAAACCCTACGACAAGAGTAACAACGAAGGCAAGCAGAAAATCAACCAACAGTACATGAACACTCCATCAAGTCAAATCAAACACGAAGCCCAAAACAACACAAGCAAGAAGAACTCAGCATGTGCAATCAAGCCCCTCATTCGTCCACAGATTCCGACACATCAAAAAGAACCAGATACCGGGGGGAGAA
>JALPCE010000428.1:0-15285 GCA_026538705.1 Aureobasidium sp. GC_Fusr_1 | reverse complement strand
GACGAGCGTGACTTTGCTCGTGCGGTTCAGCAAGTCGACACCGACTTCCCTCACCTCAACGCCCTGCGTCCCTCTGGCCCTGAAGCCACTACCGCCGCCAACGGCCCCGACGCTCGCCCCGACATCTATGCCGCTGTCGCCGGAAACAAGGGTATCGCCCCTGCCGAGGTTGCTCGCGCTCAAGCCGCTCGCCGCGCTGCCCGTGGTCCTGTGTTTGCTGCTGGCGATGATGAGCCCACCGTATGGGGATGTGTTGAGCACGAAGGTGCTCCCGACCCTGGTCTTCCTCTCGTTCTCCGCACTTCTCAAATTGCTTATTGGCCTCCTCTGAGAGAGTGATGGGTATCTTTTTTTTTTTGTTTTTCTTTCTAGTGGTTTGGCGTTTCGGAAAAGGAAGGAGCGCATGATACCCAACGATACCCACCCCCTTGTTTTCTGCTTTTTTTTTTCTCTCGTTCGTTGTTTTACACGGTACTAATGGTTTTTTTTGCTCTTTTCGTGCATTGCTTCGGTGGTTTTTTTTTTCTACAGTAGCTTTTAAGTTATCGATACACTGTTTCTGCTCTTTGATCTTCTTTTGTGATGGTTTGATGTGGCTATAGAGATGTATAAACTTTTGCTGGTAATAGGAAATGTCCAGTGAGCATCGTGGGTTTGCCTGCTCTCAATGGACGTGAGGTGTTTTAATAAACTGTTGTGCAATTTTTATGGTATACTAGAACTGTGTTATGTTCATTGAAAGTCGTTGTCTTGTCGACTCTCGGTGGATGGAGCTTGGTTTTTGTTGTGTGATCGTGTATTTCTATCGGTATACTACTATGCTGTTACTCACTGTGGGAATAGTGATACCCTTTCTGTTTGTCCATCAAAAGTCATTGCTTTGGTTGGCTCTCAATGGATGTGGATTTGTTTCTGTTGATTATGTTGCATCTTTGTGGTATACTATTGTGTATGTGGTTTGCTGTAGGATCATCTTGTTGTGCGAAAAGGAATTAGGGATTTGTCTATATGTTGCGCTAGCATTGGCTCTCAGCGGGAATGGCTTGTTTCTATAAGATATCCCGCATCTTCTATAGCATACTCTGATTGTGAAAGTATGTCACTGAGACTTGTGTTTCTTTATGGATGCCAATGGATAAAGGGTCGTTCCCATGGGCGATTGTGCGACTGTATTTCCTCTTACCTTCTCGTGAGCTTTGCATCGTCGAGATAAGAAGAGCAGAATGACATTGACCAAAAAAAAGAAATACAAAACATACAGCAGCAGGGATTCCCACGTGGTCACCCACCGTAGTACTCATCTGCCGTTCAACTGCTTATGTATGGCAGAGCGGACGGGATGCCCAGTTTTCAGCTGACTGTGGCCGTATGTGCTTGTTTTGAGGTTTGATTGCTCTGTATTCAGATCTTGTGGCCTTACGTTTTCGCTCGAAAGCTGTGATGCAGCACAACGATCGATCCAGCGATGATGCCATCAGATGTCACGCCGTCGAGCGTTGGCTTGGGAGCTCACTACGTCGCGCCGAGAAGAGAGTGAGTATTATGTTTCTGGTACAGAGTCAAGGTGGTAGAGCAATTACTTCAGAGGAGTACGAGCAGATACAGGACAAGGATATCTCTTGGGCAGTCGTCAGTCGACTTTGGAGCATATCGTCCATCGCGAGAAGGGGCAGAGATGGAAGGCTTTGATCCAAGAAGCTTCCCGATCCCCTTGAGGGTAATGAAAGATCATCAGAGATAGTATGACTCGAGTTCTAGCGGCACTGTACCGCAACGATGACACTTCAAGCGTATCAAGATTCGCAGCAAAGTCGTCGAGAGTTCATGGTCCTTAGTCTTTGTGCGAAGACATTTAAGAGGACTTTCTGTTGAGACGCTCTGTCCAAGTCTGTGTTGTAGAGCTGCCGATAGTGTTTGTGTATCATCCGTATGCGGTCTGTTTGAGCGAGGGATCGAGAACGAAAACAAAGTTGGAAACCAAACGTTGCCAACGCAAAGCTCCAAGCCTCCGACGATTCTCCGTTTGGAAAGGGCGGTCTTGTTTAGACAAGACGAAGGAACTCATGCATCTTTTCTCTCACAGCCTTGATGAATCATTTTACAGATACGGGGTCGAGCTCGGCGCTGCCTCTTAAGAGAAAGCGTGTGGTAACAGCATGCTTGGAGTGTTATAGGTAGATTATCTCACTTCAAGCTTCATTCGAAGACTACCGTTCTAATCAGGTCATAGACGAAAGCAGAAGGTGCAATCAACAACAGCACAACTGAAATTGACAATAGCCCTGACCCGATTCTAGTGTGATAGAAAAAAGCCATGCCAGAATTGTGTAGGCCGAAATGTCGCTGCTAAGTGTATATATGAGCAATCACCGTACGCCTAGCGATAGATGGCAATCGATAGCATCACGTCTAACATAATCCAGGCCTCAATCCACTGCTCTCCATTTTGAACATCACACACCTGCTTCGGCCGAAGAGAAAGTTGGCCTTTTGGGATCAGCCCCAAACGATACTGCACTTTCCTCTTTCTATGATGTTCATGCTTTTACAGATCTGAAGAAGGTACGTTTCCTGCTTTTCGCACTTGGAGTCATTCACTTATGACTGTCACAGTTGCTCGAAGACGATGAAATTTTTCAGGCGCACGACTCTGCTCAAATTTCTTCTAATACAAGTAGGCCCTGCTCCAAGTTCTGGGTCCTTGCTGCTCAGCTACCGGACCCTCAAATCATGACAAAAGCATTCAAGTACTACTTTGATGAGGTACATTGGCGTTACAATGTCGGCCAGAAATACTACATGTACAAACAGCTTGAGGGGTGGATGGCTGTGGTAAGTACGTCTGCTTCGCAACAGACTGGCATCAACAAGGATTTGCCATATTTCGTGGCCTTCTCATTCGAGCTTCTTTCTGTCATCCTCCAATATATGCGA
The DNA here is from genome assembly GCA_026538705.1 of Aureobasidium sp. GC_Fusr_1. NCBI lineage: Eukaryota > Fungi > Ascomycota > Dothideomycetes > Dothideales > Saccotheciaceae > Aureobasidium > Aureobasidium sp. GC_Fusr_1. The sequence goes on along the minus strand of JALPCE010000428.1, from coordinate 12,351 downwards.
CCTGATAGAGAGATAGCCCGCCTGCTACATGCAAACAACAGCAGATCGTCAGTGCATATGTCCCAGAAGTATCATGATATAGCATCGGAACTTATGCTGCTACTTGGTCGGCACAATGGCACCATTACTGTCGTTGACTATGATTTGCTCAAAGCGAGCTGGCTCAAGAACAACGGTCGTGGGATTGAAGGTTGGTACGCCATCAGTGATGGGGTCAGGTAAGTCAACATTCTCTACCTCGACGGCTTCTCCGAACTGACGATCGCAGACAAGCTCAACAATTGAATCTCCACCGTCAGCCACGGCCTCTTACTGGAAGTCACGACTCATCGAAGACTCTCGAGCAGTTCTGGTTCCAAGAATACGGAAGACGAGTCTGGATCAATCTGTTCTGCTGGGACTCAGGGACAGCGATGAATCTCGGCCGCCCGCGCATGATCAACGCGAAGGATTGCGATATTATCTTGCCAGTCGATCAATCATTTCCAGATGATCCCTCCCAAATTGTACCAATCCCAAAGGATGAGCACATACCTTCGCCTCTGTCTTTACTTCTTGTTCGCTACACTATCGCTGGCAAGATCCACGAGATTCGCGAGCATGGCTTAGACAAGCAGGACGCGGAGTATAGCTCAGTATGGGCTCTTCATAATGAATTCAACAACCTCCTGGATGGCCTACCTCCTTATCTCAATCCGATCCATCCCGAAACCTATTTGGATTCCAGCTTTTCCTACCTCCCGCTACACAGAGAAGAAGCATTGAGTCTCCTGAACCTGGTCATCATGGAACTACATCGTCCTTTCATCGAAACGCACCCGGAAAGTCGAGAGGCCGCTTTGAAAGCTGCTGCTGGCTCCATTGATAATCAGGGAGCCTTGATGAAGCTCTCGGGTCGACATCACTACGTCTATTTTGGTTTCGGGTTTTATACATCTAACGCAGCAATCATGCTCGTAGCAATCGCTCTGATTTACCCAGACGAGAGCCAAATCAAGGTTATTGAATCGAAAGTACAGCAGGCTCTGTCAATCTTAGTCAGTATCCAAAATGCCAATATAGTTGCGCGAGCAGCGATGCCTGTCATACAACGACTTTACGATAGAATTCGACTCTCTTCTCAGAATAACTCCTCCGGGTCTACCAGACTGAACGGTCCTGGATTATTACCAAGCCAAAGTAGTGGCTACGTACCTGTGGCGACTTCTTCGATGAATCCTGCTTCTGTTGAACCTGTTGGCACCGAATTCATGCTCGAGAACGCAGGAGATCTAGCGCTCCAAGATCTTACAGCATTACCTGATTGGAACATGTCTCACATCAATGATTTCGATGCTGCTTTCTGGCTTGATCAGCTCAACAAAATGCCGGGCAATATGCCATTAGATAGTGTTATCGGGCAAAATATGATGTGGTAGGTAGTAAGCTTACTGGCTATCAGCTTGTTCTCAACTTGTGCGAACCATGTCCCAAACATGTTCTCTTTTTAACACGATGCCAGCATCTCAACATCAATTCCCAACGTCAGCCATCTCCCTCTGGATTTTTCGGCCGAAAATATGCCAAGCAACAACATCAGATATCAACACGGCGATAATGACGACGTAAACTCCTGAGTCCGACCATTGAATGTAGGGTTAGGGCACACTTCTGTGGCTATCCAAGTATCGTAGCAATCCTCAACCATATCTTTATGCTCTGACTGTGGCTGGAAAATGCCAAATCATGCTCGAGTACGAGGAGTCTATCTTGATCGAGACTATGCATTTTCCCCAATGGGCACCTTCATGCCGTGGAGTCCAGTGTACTTTGGTGGCTCGAATTGTGTCCAGCCTTTCAACAATGACTCGTAATCCAAGCTGTATACTTCAGCTCTGAGAGGTCGGCAACAATCCAACATGCTCTTCTTTTCTCCTTCCTCGCCTGCACCACCTTCACCCCAGCCCCAAGCACTGAGGTCGCCGCCAGGGCATGCAGACAATGCCATCAATACATCTTGCTCGGCAAAGAATTCGAGGTAGTCGGTCTTTTTGGCAGGACTAGGTTCCATGAAGTACTTGCCCTCGGCGTTCAGTCCGGTGACCTGGAAGATGTTGATGACATCGTGAACGTCAAACTCGCTGTTCCTCTCGGTCAGCAACAAAAGCAAGCGTAATCCCAGAATCAATAGCTTACGTTAGTCCATATGGCACTACAGCTCTAGTCAGGTTCGAATGACAATGGTAGTCGTATTGGTCGCCAGTAAGCATTGTGTTCACATAAGGATCACAGCGAGTGCCCAGTAGATCATGACATCTGCCACCCCACTGATCCACACCATAATCCTTCAACGAGTCTGCAATAATCGTAACCATAGGCCTCAGATAAGGCAAGCAACTCCAAAGACGATCATACACAGTTACATGACTAGCCTGCAACTGTCTGGTTCGAGCTGCCCAGAATCTTTCGCGTGGATTTGACAGATTCCAAATGTTCAGATCGCCGACCTGAGGACCCTCGGGGGTTGAAAAGCGGACAATACTTCCAGCAGGCACTTTCCAGGCTTTGGCGGACCGTGGTGGGATATCGATGGTTTGCTTGAGAGTCCTGGATTTGCTGTTGGCGAGGGAGTCGTAGAAGTCTTTGTTTGCGTTTAGGATGCTGCCTGCTGTTGGCAAGTAGGCGGGTTGAGGAGCTGCGCGGGGCTTATCTGCGGATGCCATTCTGAGCGTGTTTTCATATGATATTCTTCTCGAGGAACCTCAGAAAAGAATTACAGGAAGGCCGTAGGAAGCTATTTGAGATATAGCTTCTTATCCGATGAGAGTTGTAGTCATATCGTCGCCGTGCAAGATAGCAGGTGCACACCGATCAGCCGAGGGTAGCCGTCCTTGGCATTCTACTTCAGCTATCAGGATGCACGATACCTTGCGCAAAGTGGTATTCATAGAGGAAAGATATCTGTCTCGACGGCTTGCTATACACGACTCTTGTTCCGATGCCGTCGCTCATGTTCAAAGTCGGCGTCGTCTCCGCAGAGCAAGAGAGGTCGATCCATAGTTGTGACAAACTTTTTCGGCTAAATTGATTGAGGGCCCGGTCGCGAACGAGCATATGATTGCGTTGACTCTGGAGAAACTGAAGTTTGGACAACGCAACGACACTTTTAAGAGTCAACGAGAGCAGCTACATGTAGTTGTGGGAATATCGATTCAGGAAAGAACCGTTCATGCCGGTAACCCGCTGCTTGTACGGTGTCCCATTGGACCGACGTTGAGATTCCCATCGCGATGTGCCGACTTGAACGCTTTTCCTCGCCGTGCATCGTGCTCAGGTCTTTCTCAGACAGGCTCTTCAACAAGGCATGAGCACTCCGAAACAACAAGTAGATTTGCAAAAGAGGCCTGAGAAAGTAGGCAAGTGCCGGGTCGTCGCTCAGTCTTAAAACGCTCTTACAATTACTGATCCTCCAAGCTTCAACAGGTTGACCATGGAGATGTTGTAGACTAGCTGGCCCGGTAGGGTCCCCCGAGACAGCCAAATTCCACTTCACCCGCTATTCGAATCGCGTCAATAGATGAACTCGCTCGAGTCATCAGCACTTTCTGTATCCATCTATACTAGCAACTGTCAGAGTCTCAGAGTCATTCTGGTTTCAGGAACAACTGTGAGGAGTGTGGCTTGGCGAAGACCCGAGACCGACCGGTGCGAGCAAGGACCACGAGCCTTTAGGCTTGCCGTCGGGACATGGTAGCGAGATTTACAAGACTAGCCGGCGCATTTGGGCCAGAGACCAGATTAATGAACACGTTGGGTGAGCTCCACAAAGACGGCACTCTCTATTCGCATTTGGATGTGCACCTGCGCCTCTCGGTAGGTAACCGACTGATTGGCACGATATGACTGGTGGGCTATCGCTCGCGAATGTAGGACCCTTTAACTTTTGGCTCCCCAGTCCCTCTCTACAACTCTATTCACGATCCTTCTCCAGTCTTTCATTTCTTTCTGTCTCCAGGTCATGTCATCCTGAACCATCTACCAAGGGCCTTTCTTTGACTATACTCGACTTATTCCGGCGGCAAGATGTACGACAGGTCATCCCAGATCCTGGTCGTATGCGTCATTTTCTTTATTCTCTCTTGGGTCTCTGTAGGGTTACGAGTATATGTAAAGTAAGTCAAATACTCATCCTCGAAGAGACATGACTGACTGTGCACCAGAGCTCGGGTACTAAAACAAGTCGGTTGGGATGATGGAGCCATGCTTGCGACTTTGCTTCTCTTTACTGGCTACTTAATATGTCAACTTGGCAGTCTTGCACATGGAAACGGAAGACGTCGCGAGACAATGACGGACGCGACAGCTCAGATTGGGCTGATGGTAAGCCTAAACCTGACTCTTGTGCATGTCAGCTTCTTACTCAACAATGCAGTACTGGTTCTTCTGTGAGCTCTTCTATACATTGGCGGCATCGATGTTGAAGATCTCGATCGGCCTCTTTTTCCTACGGATAGCCAACAACAAGTGGCATATCTTGATCATCAAGGCTATCATGTACTGCAGCGCAGTACTTGGTGTCACATACTTCGCCATTGTTCTTTTCCAATGCCACCCAATCTCCTTCTGGTGGGACCTCAACCCGGATCACCATGGACATTGCCTGAGCGCTTCAGTCATAGCCGACACAACTTACGTGGTATCCGCTCTCAACTCGTGTGCGGACTGGGTCTTCGGCATCCTCCCAATCTTCATTGTCAAGGATCTGCAAATGAATCGTCACCAAAAAGTGGTTATAGCGGTCATTCTCGGTTTTGCTGCGGTCGGCAGTTCTGCGACAATCATCCGCTTGCCTTACGTCTGGACCGTCAAGGAATACAAGGGCGAGTTTCTCTGGCGCACGGCTGATGTAGCAATCTGGACTACCGTCGAGGTCGGAATTGGCATCACTGCAGGCAATCTGGGAACGCTGAGACCGCTTATGCAGCGTCTCATGAGTTTCATGGGCATCTCAAGCTCGACGGCACACGACTCGAGGACGACCAAGCGTAACAAACTCACAGGCTACGGCTACATGAACAGTGGAGCAACACCGCTGGAAGATTTCACCGGCGAAGGAGCCATCAAAACGACCACAACAATTAGCGGTGGCGCGTCCAACGACGACTCAAACTGGGGTGGACTATCCAGGACTGACAGCGAGGATGAAATCGTGCCTGGCGCAAGCAAACTTCACGAAGGCGGTATTCTGCAAAGTGTCCAGATCGACACGTCATTCGAGGAGAGAGCACAAGACAGCCTCGGAGCTGGCAACACCTCACCTCGAGCGACACAAACATACGGCATAGTATAGTCGACAGCAGTTTCTCATGTGTTTTATCCTTGCATTTCAAGCGCTGGCGCCATCTGGAGGGTTTACTTGCTTTCAAAAAGGTCCGAATCTAATCATCCAAATCTTATGCTCTTCACGAGCCATCATTCAAACACAACCAGATTCACGATATCTTGCATCAGTGACTGCCATCATCGACTGCCGTGATTACCAAGCCCTTCCCAAACAAGAAAAGAAAGAACGGATGAACGGTGTTCCTGGCGTCGCTTGAAACGCTCGCTCCTTGAGATCGCAAACCTAGATTTTCCTTGAACGAAGTTCAAAGAAAGAACTTCCAAAAACACAAAGCTTCCAGACGTGGAATCATGTTCTTCGCACCTGCCTGATATAGGTAGACAGCTGCAGGTCGCGCGGTAGTTGAAACTCTTCCATGGGACGTTGGATCTTCAAATGGCTGCATAGATACCACGTAGGCATTAGTTTCATCGAACGGCTGCGACGTGCTTACCAAATGGAGACATTAAGCTGATGAGACCAGGTTCCTGATTACTGGACACTGGTCTGCTTAATATTGCTCGATTGCTTCTATCACAATCCTTCCCAAGCAGACGTCCAGAGTCCAACCCATACACCAGGTTCGAAAATCATGCACATGCAGGTCTGCAGCAGCGAACGAACTCCAGACCAATCGCGGTGGAAACAGCGGGTCCAAGCGCGGCCCAGACGCACGGCTCAAGTCCCACTGACAACATCCCATCTCAGATCATAGGGCTCATCAGCCATACCGTGGTCGGAGCACAACGAAATCCCATGATATCCCTAACGACGACTGAATCCCCAAAAAGTATTGACAGAGAGCAGACGTTTTGATATTCATGGGCTTAAATTGTCGCTCGTGAGATACGGTTACATGCTGGGACCGAATGAGCTTAACCGCCTCTCTCTTCCAATCATCAAGATTGTCGATAATTGTGAAGCGAGCATGGGACTCTACCCGAGGTGCTTCGATAGTTGCGACGTTGATTACTCCTCATAAGATATCAAAAAGCTATCTCAAAGTCTCTTGCCGAGAGCGGTAAGTCTGTCGGCCGTTTCTTTAGTATGGGGAGATATAGCTCGCGCGTTGATGACATAGATTGGTAGCCCATCTTGACGACAAACAGCACTGCTGGCATTCTGTGGCCCTGTCGGGTCATGTGCTCAGCGTGGAGTACCCTGAATCCCGACTTGAGCATTCGGGCCACAGATGCAGAGCGCGCCTATGATCACCATATGACCAACTGCTCTTGTGTTTGCGATCAACTGCTTGAGATTCCTGGATGGGCAAAGTGACAAGGTTTGACGAAGTCGTGTTCATACCTAGGCGACGTTTGCATATAACGTTGAGAACGCGAAGAAGCCACGACCATGACTTTTGGCCAGCTTGAATTCGTCACTCGTATCGCGACTTCTCGTGCTTGCAGTTGACGAAATATTTTTATACAACTACCTAACAATCGTGCCCGATATCCTGCCTGTCTCTAACCTCCTTTCTACTAGCTAGTATCGTTCAAGTCTAGTATGGCATATTGACACGTTCTCAGTTGCGACTACCCAGAAAGAAGAGTGGTCACAATCATGTCTTGGGGCAGGAGGGACTCTTGTCATTCTCTAGAAGCGCAAGCTGTAAGCTCCGAGATGGTATCATGATCTTATGGCTATTTGGTTTGGATCAGGAATCAATCCGCCATCTCAATTTGATGAATCTACAAAATGACAGGGTGCTCCCATAGACAAGCCTCCACAGGTCCAAAAGGGCAATTATTCAAGCAAAGTGGTGGTTATGGACGATTTATAGAGCTTGGTACAGTATACGAAAACCATAGGGTACATGTTATACCATGGATTCGTCGAACCCCTGTGGTGTGGACAATCACAGTTCCATTCGCAAATTTCAACCTCGAGATCTAGAAGCTTTGAGAGCACCGCATGTGATAATGTCGTCCCTCTTCCCGGTCGCATCTTGTGCCACCAAAAAGACAGCCCAAACAAGATAGAAGGCAGTTATCTCACACGTTCCAAAGCAAGTAGAAACGTCTTGCTTCATTAGCATGATTGTAGTGATCTTGTTATCTCTGATTGACCTTGTCCCTTTGATGATCCACATCATCTTATCCCCTTTTCAACATCATCCAGCTCGGTAAACGTTGCTCCATTCTTGTAAGGTCGCAAAGGTATCCCGCTTGCTTCGCTGCTCGGCGATCCGATGGTTTGTAGCGTCAATGGAGGCTCGGGTGACTTGACATAGCCCATACGGGATGGGGTCGCAAAGCTGTTGCGGAGTCGTGCTGATCTTGATCCATTCGTGTTCGAAGTCAACGTTTGCACGCGCTTGGCGAAGTATTTGTATATGGAGCGGGACAGGGCGAGGTTCGCGGCGATGATGCCCAGGAACAGCTCGGTGCTGAATGTAGATAAGCCACTGCACAATAGGTATATCTCGAGCAATGGTACATACTTGGCCCATATCGCGGCAATACAGTAAGCGTAAGAGAGGTCATCGGTAGTCGTTCCGAGAGATGCTGCACGAACGGCCGAACATATTGTTGCTCTGGTCAAATTGGTCAGCACTATGCTTGTGATATTTCATGATGGGTACGTACACCAAGCTCATGCTCATCAGTCCACAGACCGCAACTTTTGTTGATAGAGGTATTTTCACATTCCAGACCACATAAATTGGCAGGATCGTACAGACTATTTCAGTTGCCACGCCGTACGCTATGGAAAAGTTAGCGTAAGAAGCAGAGAGTACGTCAATGTACGAACATGCTTGGAGGTATATGCTGTAGATTCGCACTTTGGCGGGCCAGCAGTGATCTGCGAATGTCCCATTCCAGTACGCTTCCAACGGTGAGCATTCGGCCAGCAGTACCAACAAGCACTCCAAGTTCGTCAAGATCAAACCCGTAATGACAAAGCCTAGGATATACTTGAGCGTCCGTGTGTCCTTGATGCGCAAGATCAAGATGCAGATCGAGACCTTCATCAAACAGATGGCCGGGAAGAGCAAGACTTGTGTGTACCATGTGAGCATATTGATTGTCCGGTACTCGTGGTCGGAGATGAATTCGCGGTGTTGTCCGTTGCCATACCGGACGCTGACGATTTGGATGGACATACGAGCTACCGCAAGTACGGTTGTCAAAGCTATTGCTCCATCGTCGAATCCAAGTTGCCGGCATCTCAATCGCACCCAGCAACGCAAGGTAGTTGTAACAATGGCCAGAGTGGTCAGTACACAAGTAAGGATAAGCAACGTGGGACCTTTGTCATCATTAGGTGAGTGTTTCCCCATCTTGATGATCAGGAGCTCAGGTTCAATGTTCAGGAGAGCAAAGACTGTTGAACAAGATTCTACCAATGTCTTAATGTCTTTGGCTGCATGAAGGATCAAGGGCTCTCAGCCCAGTATTCCCATAGAAGATGGATGCTAGAAGCACTTCATCATCCTGGCTCCGGCTCTAAGCGACGCGTGCATGCAGTGAATGTTGTGAATAAGCAACATTGAATCCGCAGGATCGTAAGTAATTTCCCTGTAGCACATCAATCTCCGCCACTTTTTGCACGAAGGTTAACACAGGCATTGAGTCGCTCCCGATTTGGATGACTCTACCATTGTGTTCTCACCCGGCGCTCCTGAATTGACGATGAACATCTGGACATCCAGGTCGACGAAATATAAAAATGCTCAGTTGTAAGTGGTATGGTCCACCGTATGTTGCAATGTCTTTCCAATAATGAGCTGCAGCCGAGAGGACTGGGCCAGACACCAGATAATTCTGTCCTCGGCTGAGGGGCTTATTCTTACAAAGGCTCTCTGGCTGGCCGGGCTGGTGGTCTGAATGCTGAAGTCCAGGCAAGCGACTACCCATGGCGTCGGAAATATGGCCCGCGAACGAGCGGTCTGTTCATTGAGACTCGCACGGCTCGCTTGATGTTCCGCCTCGCTCTAATGACGATAGTCTGGTGGATGGTTCGGAACTCGATAGCCGCACGCGGCCCGCGTCCAGGTGAACGATACGCAATACTCATATGAGTTCCACCCCGGAGAACCTCGATACATCAACGTACATACGAATCGAAGACTCCATAGCCATTCTCGTGGGCATCATTGGAGAGGAGAGAGAAGGTCGTCGAGGTTGGTGAAGCCAGGGTCAACTGGCACTGGCCAAGGAAGTTGCCGATGCTGATCGACCTTGCATCCCACCACTTTTCACGAAACCAATCCTTCGCTACTTCCCATCCAGCGCCACTCGTGTGCCTGCCTGCTTTTCAATCTAGCGATCGAGGTGCATATCTTGCAAGAGTCATCAAGAACATGATTTTGTGGTCCGCTTTTCACACAGTCCTTCGGACGCCTCAATCCATCGATCTGTCATGTTGCTTCTTGCCAGACGTCCTCTTCCTGTCATGTGGTAAGATGAGCAGGAATTGACGAGATCAGCGAGATGGTTCTGGATTCTCCCGCTATTGGCGAATCGTTCTGTATGCTCTCTATGTACATGCAATAACAGATCTTGGCCATGCAGACCGTCCGAGTCGGCCATTCGGGATTTCATCTAACTCACGTTCATCACTCAGCCCAGCCCTTAGCTTACCTCCACCTGAACTGCCGACGATTTATTCTGGACTTTGCCTCACCAAACCGATCCGAGAGGTCTTTGTATAAAAGCACAGTCTATCCGAGATCAAGGTTTGTCGCAATTCTGGTCTTCGGCTGAACGAATCAACATGGCTCCTTCAGTATTTACGACGACTACCATTTCAGCTCTTGCTGCCCTTTCTGTCTTACAAGCGAAAACTCCATCTTACGACTTGATCGTCGTTGGAGGTGGTACTGCTGGTCTCGCTGTCGCTAGTCGCTTGAGTCAATATCTGCCCAACAACACAGTCTTGGCCATTGAAGCTGGTCCTGATGGCCGCGATGTACCCGGTATCTACGTTCCGGGTATGAAGGGTAGCACACTTGGCGGAGTCTACGACTACAACTTCACCACTGTTGCTCAACCTCAAGCTGGTGGCCGCAGTTGGGCGCAAAATCGAGGAAAGGTGCTGGGTGGAAGCTCAGCTCTGAACTTGATGTGCTGGGACCGCGCTTCAGTGGCTGAGTATGATGCTTGGGAGCATCTCGGAAACCCTGGATGGAAGTGGGACAGCATGATCACAAGCATGCTCAAGGTCGAGAACTACGCCCAGAGTTTGTATCCCGGACAAGAGATCGGTCAGGGTGTTGGTGTTGATGGCCCTATTCATGCCACAATCAACAGCATTCAACCCAAAGATCAAGACACATGGATCCCGACAATGGAAAACCTTGGCTTCCCAGAAAACATGGAATCTCTCGATGGCAATCCTCTCGGTGTCTCTGTCCAGCCCAACAACATTGACACTGCCAAGTACACGCGCTCGTACAGCCCCGAATACCTAAAGATCGCTGGAGACAACCTCCATGTCATGACTGAGGCTCAAGTGGTCAAGATCAACACCGAGAAAAGACATGGTCAGGTAGTTGCCACTGGCGTCACGCTCAAGAACAACATCAAAATCAACGCTCGCAAGGAGGTCATCTTGAGTGCCGGCTCTTTTCTATCCCCCGCTCTGCTCGAACTTTCTGGTATCGGTAATTCGTCAATCATCACCGCTGCTGGCATCAAGCCCGTTCTTGACCTCCCCACTGTGGGCGAAAATTTGCAAGATCATATTCGCATCCAAAACAGCTTCAAGTTGAAGAACATGTCGTCGTTTGACGAGCTCAAGTATAACGCCACCTTTAAGGCTGAACAATTTGCCCTCTATAATGCAAACAATGTGTCCAGCTACGACTATGCCGCCTCTGGATTTGCTTACTTGACTTGGCCACAAGCACTCGGCAACGAGTCTGCTACCGCACTAATCAACACCGCTCTCAAAGCCACCAACGCCAAAGCTTCCATCATCGACAAAACCAAGCTAGACTTCATGACCGGCAAGCAAAGCCACACAATCCCTCAACTCGAAATCATCTTCTCTGACGGCTACACCGGTGTCGGGGGCTACCCTCTCGCCAACTCTTCATCATACGGCTCCAATTACTTTACCCTGCTCAGCGTCATCATGCACACACTTTCCCGCGGCAATGTACACATCAACACCTCCAACCCCCTCGGCAAACCCATCATCGACCCTCGCTACCTCAGTAACCCTTACGACCTCTCCGCCGACATCGCAGCCACAAAATTGAACCGCAAAATCGCTTCCACGGCACCAATGCGCGACATCATTGCCTCTGAATACGAGCCCGACTCTTCCATCCAAACGGATCAGCAATGGAGAGATTTCGCGCTCAACCATACATTAACCATCTATCATCCTTTGGGCACTTGTACCATGCTTCCCAAAAAGGACGGCGGTGTTGTTAGCCACCAGTTGAAAGTTTACGGTACACAAAACATTAGAGTCGTGGATGCTAGTGTTATCCCCGTGCAATTATCCGCGCATATCCAGACGGCGATATATGGGATTGCGGAAAGGGTTGCCGAGATGATTGCTGCAGAGTGGTCGACCTGAGATGGAAACGAGGGTTGCTCCACCGTGCGTAAAAAAAGGATGATAGCTATCAGACATTTTGCAACCCCCAAACCAAAAGTTTTTCCGAAAAAATTCTCAGGCTCCCACCCCCGACATGTTTCTATAATCGTTCTCGGGCCTTCTTGATCTTTGTTCTCTCCTTTTTTTTTTCTTTCTCTTTTCCCGTAGTGGTTTGGTGACCAAACAAAAAGGGTTGGCTACAAACTGTTTAGCTTCTTGTTTTTTCTTCCCCACTAGCTCGCATGGTCTGATTGTCTTCCTCTCTCTCTCTCTCTTTTACGAAAAACCCCGAGAATCTCCCTAGCAAAGAGTAATACCCAGCCCACGCCATTTTCCAAACAAAAAGAAAAAAGCACCTTATCAAATCTCACTAAAAAAGGGTGTGTGTGTGTGTTTCAGAGAGAGAGAGAGAGAGAGAGAGAGAGAGAGAGAGA
>JALPCE010000427.1:0-15350 GCA_026538705.1 Aureobasidium sp. GC_Fusr_1 | reverse complement strand
CCGAGGACTCGGATACATACAAGTCCCTTACAACTGTACATTTTCGTGTGAAGCGAATCGTGTTCGATAAGAAAGAAGCATTGTTGTCTCCATGACCTATGACCGCACAGCGGGATATGAGTCTTGCCCATATGTCCCGTTGAGAGTGACTCTGCCACTGACGCTTCCATCCTCCAACCTCACCCACGTCTCGACATCCTCTTGCCCCTTCTTGAGTACAACCTGTCGACTTCCTCTTGTCCACGATCCATAACCTCCATATCCACTATGCCTGCCGAAGCAGAGGTCCAAGCCATTGCCAGTCAAATTCATACCCTTCAACTTCGCGTCCCATCTGAAGCACCAGTCATCGCCATGGTCATGACCTGAGAAGACTGCTTTGAGCCCCTTTGTATCGAGGAGAGCTTGCATGAAAGGTATGTCTTGGCCGTTGTAGCTGAACACTGTCCCACTGACTTCGCCTTGACCTGAAGCTGCGCCTTGCTGGGCTAGTGGATTGTCATCGTTAATGCCGGGTTCGCGATTTGCGTTCACGCCTGAGGCTTGAAAAGCCGCCATAGCATTAACGGGGATGTGGACGAATGCTACACTGGGAACAACACGTCCATGCTTCTTCTCAAGGCCGGATCGAGTTTCAGTAAACCAGTCGACCACGCTTTGAGAGACCCAATTTGGCTGGGGCACCGGTATTCCGGCTGGTGATTCCTGCTGGAAGTAGTTACCACCACGTGAGTCGAAGAACCAGAGTAAGAACTCTGGCACAGCAGAGTCGTTGCCGTAGATGGGCAAGTAGTAGTTGGATACACCGGCGCCATATGCAGCGACCATCTTCTTTGTGCGACTAAGCGGATATCTTGATTCCTCTTCAAAAATGTCTTCGCGTGAAAGGTTGAAGTCGCTATCGTGGTTGCCGTAAGTGCTAGCCCAGCTAATAGCACGCTTGACTAGCGGGGCTACGATCGAATCCAAATATTTGGTGGAGTTTTGGAGGAAAGTGTTCTCGCCGGTAATGAGATCGCCGTTCAAGACAACCAGGCTGGTGGTTTTCTCACTGTCAAGCACAGAGTTCATGACTTTGACACTCTTGACGTCTTGTTCAGGACCCCATAGCGTGTCTTCTGCTTCGCCAAAATGCAGATCGCTGAATATGCTGAGCTGAAAAGAGCCGTCATGGTCTAATCGGAGGACGTCTGTGGGTTGCAGGATGGGGATCGCACGAGTAGATACGGTAGAAGCAGCAAGGGCAAAGAGGACAGAGTGTACAAGAGGCATGCTGAAGTGACTAGAGTAGTGGCAGACATTGTGGATTGTTGGAAACATTTCACAGTGGTTAATTGAGTGTTTATGTATCTCGTTGTTGAGGGGTGAAGATCGACGGCCGATGGAGAGTTTCTGAATGAGAGCCACTCGCGGCATGCACGTGGGTGAAGTAGCGACTGCATAAGCTCCTCACAAGGGCATGTTCAACGGGTGCTCTACCATAGGCTCATGTATTTGCCTGAGAGCGTCGTGAGAAAGATTCATCCGTCCATTGTTTCAAGTCGCACAAGAATGTTTGATGTGGTCTTGAGGAAAGAGTCGTCGAGAGTTGAGATGTGGACGAAGCCGACTGACGGAGATTGGCAAGCGCAAAGTCCGAGCGATTTCTTGGGAAGGCACGACTCGTTTCACATCCATCAACATCAACAATGCAGTCTCAATGCGGCTCTCGGGCGTGGTGCGTTGCGCCTTCCTCGCCTTGATCGTACCTGCCGTCCTGTCGACACTCTGGCTCTATCTCTACCCCGTCGCTCAAGACTGCCACTTCCCGGCTCCTCAACACCATGGCGTAGCACCCTTCCGACTGCTCGCTCTCGGCGACCCGCAACTGGAAGGAGATACGTCTCTGCCCAATTCTAAGGCGCCACTCTTCTCTGGGCTCATAGGTCTGCGCCAGCGCTTGTGGACCGAGCCACTCGATGCTGCAGTACGCACCTTGAGACGAACAGTCAAAGACATTGTCACCAGGGATATCCCACGCCTGATACAGACGCAACGAAAGAGGCTAGATCTCTTGGGTAACGACTACTACCTCGCACATATCTATCGCACGACCAGATGGTGGACCCAACCGACCCACGTTTCCGTGTTGGGTGATTTACTAGGCAGCCAGTGGATCAGCGACGACGAGTTCGATCGACGAGCCGACAGATTCTGGAATAGAGTCTTTGTCGGTGCCCACGCGTGGAGACACGACACTCACGAAGAGGAGCTTGGAGATGGTCCCGAGTGGGACTTTGTGGACAACATGAACGCTAGCAAGACACCTGCCTTGCTCAATGTGGCTGGGAACCATGACATTGGATATGCCGGTGACATTGACCACCACCGTATCCAGCGTTTCGAGCGTGCCTTTGGTCAAGTCAATTGGCGCATCAGAATCCCCTTCTCAGACCTGCCATCGAACCTGACTACAGAACTGCATCTTGTCAATCTCAACTCGATGAACTTGGACAACCCTGCTTGGAATCAAGACCTATATCGCACAACACATGATTATCTGGACAGTGTCATTGACGACACAAATATACGGAGCTCTCATGATGCTGTTGTGTTGCTCACACACGTACCTTTGTACAAGCCAGCAGGTATTTGTGTTGACCCTCCCTTCTTCAGCTACTTTGAGCCTCATCATGGTGGTGGCATCCGCGAACAGAACCATCTCAGTCGAGCATCCAGCGAGAAGGTTCTGAACGGTCTGTTCAGAAACAACCGTGCAGGTATTGTGCTCAACGGTCATGACCACGAGGGTTGTGATACATGGCATGATCGCATCGAGGCCGACCAGGGACAGTGGAAATCGACCAGATTCTCTGTGCTCAACAAAACCGCGAATGGCATCCGAGAGGTTACCGTCCGTAGCATGATGGGTGACTATGGTGGAAACGCCGGTCTTCTCTCCGCATGGTTCGATATCGATGAAAGCACATGGAAGTTCGAGTATGCCACTTGTGCACTCGGTAAACAGCACATCTGGTGGGCGATACATATTGTTGATCTTGTTGTTGTCATACTAGCTATCGCAAGCGGCCTACTGCAGCTCTTGGATTTGGCCACGCTACAGGAACCTGTCCTGAGCACAGAGAAAAAGAACAAATGAATACGTGTACTCACGAGCTCATCAACCAATTCACACCAGCCTGTGCAACCTCTTCATCCTGCGCAACAGTACCTCCACTCACTCCGATAGCTCCAATCAGATAATTATTCTTGACCAACGGCAACCCACCCCCGAAAATCACCAGTCCTCCATTGGTCTCTTCGATGCCATACAGAGCTGCACCAGGCTGACTTTGATTGTAAAGGGCAGCAGAAGGGACGCCGTTGAACAGCACTGAAGTTCTCGCTTTCTTGATGCTAATGTCGATGCTGCCCGGGTATGCATTGTCCATGCGCAGGAAAGCGACCAGCAAGCCTGAGGGATCTACGACGGCGATATTTTGGGGTACGATTGTTGATGCGGATTTTGCTGCTGCGGCTACGATGGCGGAGGCTTGGTCGGAGGAGACGTAATGGCGCTGTAGAGAGTGTCAATGACTGCAAGTGATGAGAGTTGAAGGCATATCTTACTTGTACAGGTGTACTGCCAATGCCATTGGTATTCGTCAAGTTGCCAGACATGTTGCAAGCAGAAGTTGCGTAACTATATGAAGACAGAGAAAGCAAAGAAAGTGCAATAGCAGAGAGTGAGGGAAGCATTCCTCAAAATCAACAGCAGAGCTTCGACGGTTATAAACAATTGTATCGTATGGGATGATCCAACAGTTGCGAACTTAGACTCATCCAGCCCAAGGGGCAACCTTTTATATGCCTTTGATGCTGGAGCTCAGCTTTCCTGTACGCATACCCCGCATGTGAGTTGCGGCTACTCTGGACATCAAGGTGCAGGGATGAGGCTGGAGAGCAAAAACAGAGTTCTGGATCCCCGCTTTCGGGGCTTGATCTCGACCTCCTCAACTGCTCCTCCTTCTGCAAGCACGCCGCTTGACCGACCGTCATGAGAGACCGAATGCTGTAGAGATGCAAAAAGATGTGAAGAGTGTGAAGACGGGAAAAGAGAAGATTGAGACAAGATAGAAGGAGCAAAAACAATGCAAAACGTACAGCAGCAGGGATTCCCACGTGGTCACCCACCGTAGTACTAATCTGCCGTTCAACTGCTTATGTATGGCAGAGCGGACGGGATGCCCAGTTTTCAGCTGACTGTGGCCGTACGTGCCAGGTCTGCTATCTATTGCAATATATAATTTTCAATTATCTGGCAGCGCTTACCACCTCCAGTCCCAGGACTTCTTTCCGCTGTTTCTCCATGTCGACAGCTCATCGAGTTCCCAATAATGCTCATCTCATACGCGCCGGACGCTCATCGGTAATGCTGTTTCGGCCCATAGACAAGTTTTTGGCGCGTCCTATAGCCGGCGCGCATATCCACGCGTTCGCGTGTAGACCAGGCTTGCAGCAATGTTGTCATCGTGCACTGGACTGCTTCCCAGGACCATGGCAAATGACCTTTCCGTACACATTATGTTTCTTTGTCCTTGATCTGGATCCCAAGACCTTAATATCTGCCTGGATGCTCCCATCTAGCCTGTGTGATATGGGCAGATGTGAGTTCCGTTGCCCTTTTCGGGCGCTCCAGGGCTGAAAATAGTCTTGCAGCTGCATCTCAATGTTTGTGGCTGCCCAATCAGAGATGATCGTGTATGTCTCAGCCGCTCAGCATGCATGTAGGAGTGTACGCCTGACCTATATCTAGGTACTTGAATCCTCGCTGTACCTCGTTGATTCAGTTTCACACACATGTTATTCTTATCTGTGGCATTCCTTCACAATGCAGGCTCTGGGCAGCATCTCACTCTACACCATTGGCTGGATCGTTGCGCTTCACAAGGAACTTTCAGCTGCTATCGGGATACTCGATGAAGAGCACGAACAGCCATTGGATTTCGAGAGATCCAGCAGCGATAGCAATGCGTATTGTTGGGGTTGTGTTGGGAAACACAATGTTGTCATCGCTTCGTTGGCTGCAGGAGTATATGGCACAGTGTCTGCTGCAACGACAGCGACTCAAATGCTGTTCTCGTTTCCCAACATCAGAGTCGGCCTTATGGTTGGCATCGGAGCAGCCATTGCAAGACCAGATAGCGAGCGCGATATCCGGCTTGGAGATGTCGTCGTCAGCGTGCCTGATGGAAAGACCGGCGGTGTCGTGCAGTATGATCTGGGTAAGAGTTATGTCACGCGTGCTGGATCCAACGGAGATACAAGCTCGAAGGTTGTGCACAAGTTCAAACGAAAAGGCTCACTCAATATGCCATCCGAGGCACTTCTCAAAGCACTCGCAAAGCTACGGGCAAATGTCCGCACAAGAGGTTCGGCGATACCTCAAATCCTCCAAGCGATGCTAGAACGGTTTCCAAATCTGGGAATATCTGAATCCGGCCAACCGGGATATATTTTCCAGGGAGAAGATTATGACAGGCTGTTTGAAGCATCGTACCATCATGTTGGCGGCGTGGGCTGTAAGGACTGCGACTCCACGAGAGTAGTGGCTCGTCCGCGGCGTGAGAGACCTAGCATACCTCGAGTGCACTATGGTGTTATTGCATCTGGTAACAAGCTTGTCAAGGACGCCAGGGAGAGAGACCTGATCCTTACGGAGACTGGGGAAGACTGTCTCTGCATAGAGATGGAAGCAGCAGGTCTGATGGTTGGATTTCCATGCCTTGTTATCCGAGGCATCTGCGATTACGCAGATTCGCACAAGAATGATAGATGGCAGGAGTATGCAGCGGCTACCGCTGCTGCATACGCTAAGGAGTACCTCCAGTATGTGGACAGCGCAGATTTGGCAAGGTCTCTACGAGCTACCAAGATCTTGGAAGATAGTTAGTCGCAGGCTCAAGTTGCAGTGGCTGGCCTATGTTGACCCTTAACGTGTAGTCTCGAGAAACATCACGGAAATGCAGTCCAAGATTGATCTCACAAGTCAAGTGGCGAATACTTTGCAGCTCGACAGCCAGCAACAGAAAGTCCTGCAATGGTTATCAGCGCCAAATCCCTCAACTAATTACAACAACGCGATAGAGCAACATCACGAAGGCACTGGATTGTGGTTTGTCCATGGTGAGACCTTTCAAGAATGGAAGAAACAGCACAGCGGCTTCCTTTGGCTGTATGGTATTCCTGGCTGTGGAAAAACCGTACTGAGTGCTCTGACTATACAACACCTAGAGAACACTTCCTCGCCTGAGCTGGCTCTTCTCAATTTCTTTTTCGATTTCCGTGATCGCCACAAACAAAATCTTGACGGTATGATTCGTTCGTTGATCGATCAACTGTATCAGCAAAGAGAAGATGTCAGACACCATCTCGAGGCGCTCTTTCAGTCCTGTCGGAACGGTGCTCGGCAACCCACTTCAACATCACTCCAGGACGTCCTCAACACGATGCTGAACGGGGCCTCTGGAGTCAACATCGTTCTGGATGCGCTCGATGAGTCCCTTACGCGACATGAACTGCTTGCCTGGATCAAATCGATCGCCACCACTAAGTCTGCCACATCTCGTGTCATCATTACAAGTCGAAAAGAGCAGGATATAACTTCAGCACTTGAGGAGTTTGCAGACGTTGGCTCCATCATTGCCTTCCAGAACAATCACGTAGATGAAGATATTCGGTCCTACGTCCAGTGGCAGATGCAAAACGCAACAGGTTTATCAAAGTAGTGTAATGACCAGCCAGTGATTGACATGGTCAAATCCACTATCATCCAGAAGACTCAAGGCATGTTAGTGCATCGACGTAGCGTGGCACTCGGTATTTTCTGATAGTGGCTAACGACCTGACAGGTTTCGATGGGTCGTGTGCCAACTGACTGTACTCAAGGAATGCTCGGATCTACCTATGCTGGAACATAGTCTAAGGACTCTGCCATCGACTCTTGCGAAAACATACTTTCGCATTCTCGAGAACATACCTCTGCTTTACCAACCAAACGCTGTCAAATTACTTCAATTCCTGACTTATTCAGAATATCCCATACTTATGGAAGAAGCTGTCGACATCATCGCAACCGACTATACAAATGATCCTGCTTTTCATGCAAAGAACAGAATTCGTCGTATCGATGACACATTGCTTCTTTGCTCAAGCCTTGTGTCTGCCGTACCGAACAAGTCCAGAAGACGGACTAGCCAAAGCGGAGGCGAGATCGAGCTGCAGTTGGCTCATTTTTCCGTGAAAGAGTTCCTCAAGTCAGACTTGATCAAGCCGGACTTCTGTAGAGACCTGGCAGAGAGTTTGGCTAGAGCGTCAATCGTACAAGTATGTCTGGCATATCTGTCCTCAATTCGGTTTGGACTGCAGCTGCATCGCAATCTGAGCGCATATCCCCTTGCACAATCGTCAGCCAGGATATGTATGGACAGCGCCTCAAGAGTCGAAAGTGATGAGCAAGTCCAACGATCAATATCGAAGTTGTTTCTGCATGACAAAAGGGGTTATACGAACTGGTGTAGGCTGATCGCCCTGCAAACTCAAGACGAGTCTTTATCAACAATTGCTCGTGGGTTTCTCGAGCCAGCACCGTTGCATCATGCTGCTTTGCTCGGGTTGAACAGAACCATAAAGTCATTGCTGGATTGTGGCATATCCGACCTTGTTCGAGGCGAGGACCTGGCTTCCGCTATCCAAGTGGCTGTAGGAAACAGTAACGACAGTATGGTCAAGCTTCCACTCGATCGAGACAACCGACGTGGAGCTCCACCACTGTATCAGGAAAGCTTATCATCCGAGCATGAAGAGCAAAGCATGGAAAATATCAACTGGAGCCAGCGATATGGCTTGGCGCTCCAGAAAGCTGCGTTCAGCGGTCGTGAGCACATTGTGAGCATGCTGATCAAAGCAGGTGCAGACGTGAATGTCCAGGGGGGCTTGTATCACACTGCACTCCAAGCGGCTGCGTGCCAAGGTCACGGCGACATAGTACGAGCACTGTTGGACGCTGATGCAGACATCAACTGGAAAGGCGGACGATATGGCACTGCTCTCCACGCAGGCTGTTGGGAAGGTCGTTACGATGTTGTCAAGATTCTACTTGAGCACCATGCAGATATCGACCCTAAGAACAACGAAAATGACGCAACACCAATCGAGGTCGCTTGTGCTCAAAATCATGTACACATTGCGTGCATACTTCTGAAACACAGAAAGAGTGCGGGAAATCCGTGTGGCAATATGGTCAATGAACTTCATCAAGCTTCGTGTTGCGGTCTTGATGAGGTCGTACAAATGCTTCTAGATGCTGGTGCAGACGCCGATAGTCGAGGCAAGAGCTATGGTAACGCGATACACGCTGCTCTCTCTGGGAGCCACCTGAACGTTGTGCGTGTACTCCTAGGTGCAGGTGCTCGCATCAGCACTCGAGTGGATGGAGATCTCCAACAGACCGCCAAGAAGAACAAAAGTATCCGTAGGCGACTGGATCCCGAAGCTCATCAGGATAATTCTGGCGCACATGACAAATTGGTCCTTCTCGAATATCGTTCCATGTTTATACAAATGCTTTCTCATACTATCGATACGATCAGAAGCAAGGGATCTGGCAAACAATACAAGAACGCACTGCATGCGGCTTTGTCTATTGGCCACATCGATTGTGCAAGATGGATGCTATATGCGGGCGTCGATGTCCACACTCGACGAGAAGATGGATTCGATACTTTGTAGGCAGTCTCTTTCGAGGGTCGTTTTGAGCTTGTGCAGATGCTGTTGGATGCCGGGGCGGATGTCAACGCTGAGAGCCGCTCTGAACATGTGCACATGCCATGGTATACCCGCGCAGGTGTCAACACTGACATTCGTGATGAATTCCTGGAATGGTATCTGTAGAGGTTGTTGACCGCCGGCGAAACTCCCACCGCTGATGGAGAATATGCGCACTGGCGGCTGTACGCGGATGGCACTGCCACAAGATCGAGTATGCGGAGAAGTGAAAACGCCGTCAACACGCTG
Organism: Aureobasidium sp. GC_Fusr_1; assembly: GCA_026538705.1. Taxonomy (NCBI): domain Eukaryota; kingdom Fungi; phylum Ascomycota; class Dothideomycetes; order Dothideales; family Saccotheciaceae; genus Aureobasidium; species Aureobasidium sp. GC_Fusr_1. The sequence goes on along the minus strand of JALPCE010000427.1, from coordinate 6,296 downwards.
CACATAGCTTTGTTTGGAGGAAATGTCGAGATTGCAAAAGCGCTCCTCGCCAGAGGGGCCAAGTTCACCAAGAACGAACTTCTGCTGGTCTGCGCAAAGCAGCCAGAAGAATTGGTCATACCTTTCGTACCCTTTTGGTCACAGCGTTTCGAATTCGATCCTGATACCGGGCGACCGTGGAGTCGCAATGAAACTCACAATGGAACTCCGTTGATCTGGGCAGCCAAGAGGGGCTTCGAAAACATGACCAAGCGTTGTCTCGAGCATGGCCATGATGTCCATATCCCGGATGCACCAAAGATGACACCTCTACATCACGCCGCGGCAAACGGTCATCTTGGAGTTGTCAGACTACTTGTAGAAGCTGGAGCCAACAAATATCTCCGAGACTTCAACGAACGTACTCCTCTGGAATGTGCTCAAGGGCTAGGTCAAGACGGTCTGAACAGATGTTGGCCCCAGGTCATAGATTACCTTGGAGGCAAGGTGAGTAATGAGCCAATAGACAAGTCACAAGAAAAGCCACGACATGAGCCAAGAGACAAATCACCAAACCAATTAGACGATATCGACTTGGCATGGCTACTACGGTAATATGGATGGAAGACGGTTCTTTATGCGTCTGGATCCACGTGGAAACGCGTATTGTATGCGTCAACGGTCAGATTGCATGAGCATCACAGGGCACAGCAAGTAGTGAGAGCGTCTAAATTGGATGTTTTGCTGATGGAATAATGACTGATGTCAACTAAAGCTAGCTTCCATTCGCATGTACTCATTGCTTTGACCAGTGGGCTCGTCCTCGCGTAAGTGAAGTAGTGTTCTTCAAAACCTCTAAGATCGATCTTTGATGATTATCACGACTGGCCCTGTGCAACTTCGACATCCCGTATCTATGGGTATCTATACGTGAAAAGCAAAACGCTAGATAACTGCCACAGCATACCTCAACAATACACTTCATTCAAGATTTGAAATGTAGACGACAATGCCCTTGAATCGCCTTCATACTGACAAACCGAAAGATCATACCCACCCTCGGCAACAACCATCTTGCTGGTACTCGAATTGAACTCGGCCAAAGGACTCAATCGACAGGTGATGCCAATCTCGCTGCTTTCTCCAGGATGAACGACTTCTTTTACGAATCCAATAAGGCTTCTGGGAACGACAGTTGGCGTGGCGCTATCCCTTCGTGCTCGTTTCGAAGCATAGATCTGGATGACGACGGCCGACGCACGGCTGCCAGTATTCGTTGTATTGACTGTCATGTCAAAAGTGGATTTGACGGTCGGGTGTGAGCACCAGAGTGAGTTGAGCGTAAAGGTGGAATAGCCGAGCCCAAATCCAAAAGGATAGGCAGGTTTCTGCTGTTCGTGGCGTAGTTTCCTATAGCCCCATTTATCGTCGTATCTGATCTCGTGTGATGATGCGTTTCTTTCCTTCTCCAATAGTTGGTTTTCAGTGTCGGGCAGAACGAAAGGTAATCTGCCGGAAGGCTCTTGCTCGCCAAACAGAACGTCTCGTAAGCCCTTGCCATATTGTCGACATCCATAACTGGAGAAGAGGATGGCGGTCGCTTTCTGCCGAATGAAAGTGGGTATTGTGACGCTCGTACCTGCCTCAATCACCACCACCGTTTTGTTGGAGGCGACTGACAAGACCGCTTTGGCGAGTTTGAGGTCTTGAGTATGGAGAGTGAGATGGCTGCGGTCTCGAAAACGTGCTATCCAACTATTGCAATTTTGCTTGCGAGACCTGAAGCGGTCAAGGAAGCGAGTTCGTTTATGTTCACAATCAGATTTGCTGGAAGGTCGTATGAAAATCAGGACGGCGTCAGAGGTCATGGCAGACTTTGTCGCTGCACCAGTCTCGTTTCCGTCCATGTAATCAACAACCACGTTATGTCGCTTTCGAAGTTCTTCCAGCGGACTGGTTCCTGGAGGACCTGCAGCATGAGACGCTGCGTCAAACTGATATGCAGAGCTGACTCTATCCGCCAGCTGGCCTAAGACAGTCAATTTGATCTGTGAAGTCTTGCCGAATGGCAGGAAGTCGTTGTCGTTCTTGAGAAGCACCATGGACTCGGCGACTGATCGTCTAGCCAGGCCAATGTGGCGCTGACATCTTATCTTCTCTAGGTCCGGGGTCGGCATCTGGATTGTGTGGCAGTGATAGCGTAGCTGAGCTTTCAATATCCGATCAATCATAACTTCTATGTCTGACCAGTCCAATATGTTGTGCTCGAGAGCAGACTCGACTGCTGCAGTTCGTCCATCTGTTTTGAACGGCATCTCCATATCCAGTCCTGCTTTGATCGACGCCGGCCCGTTTTTTACTGGCCATGTACAATCACTAGCCACGATCAAGTCGTTCAGATGCCAGCGGTGTCTCAGGATGCCATTCAACAAGGATGGGTTTTCAGTACACGCCACACCATTGACGCGATTTCCTGCAGACACAACAAGCTCCGCTCGACTCTCATAGAGCACATCTTTGAAATGCTGCAAGAAAAGTTCGTTCATGGTCTTTTCGTCGCATGTTATTCTGCCGTCTTCTCGTAGTATCTCCATTGAGTTCATTGCGAAATGGCGGATGGCTACCATGGCATGTTTTCGTACGCCCTTTGCTGCTGCACTGCCCATGCGGCTGATAACGAATGGATCTTCTCCGTACGATTCGTGTGCTCGGCCCCAATCTGATCGGCGTGTTACGTTGAGGCATATACCGCTGTAGACGTTTCCGCCATGAGCTCGCACTTCCGTGCCAATTGCTTCTCCCTAGAAATTTGGTCAATCCAGACACTATTGGACAATGGGCGATATACATACGATGAGCTCTTCCAGCTGGCAGTTGAAGGATGCCGCCCGACCCAGCGGACTGGGAAACTCGGTGAAGAAAGACTGTTTCGCGCCGTCGACGATATGAAAACCGGGAATGCCAACCCTGGATATCACTGAAGCCGGATACGGTGAAGCCTTGTTGTCCGAGAGGTATTGTGTAAGAGATTTGTTGCCTTGGAGGAGAGCAAGGTGTTCATCATCAGTCATGAGGCTTGAGAGCAAGGCCGCCGCGTCTTCAAGAGTGGTTTCGGCATTGTTGATCTGGGTCACCAGGCGGAAAAAGTGTGTAGGCATCGTGTTGAATGCTGTCTTGCCACGAAAGTCGAGTGAGGCACACACATGGCTCTTGTATCCATAGTCTTTGTGTTTTCTTCCATTACGCATCCACCGGCCTTAGCATGATGCTTTATCGGCTCTTGAAGTTCGGAAGCGAATCTGGTAAAACGTGCGATAAATTCAACAGCCAGGGACGGCAGTCAACTCTAATTCTGACTGTGAGCAAGAGATTGTTCTGTCAATGGTGATGGCAGTAATCAAGTCCGCACAGACCATCAACAAATTGGTCTTTTGTCGTTCGTAAGATGTCATTGCATAGGTACCAGTCTCGAGGAAAGGACATGTATGAGCTTGCAAAGGTCTCCACCACTGTCAAGATGAGTCTGCTTAGAGTTGTAACGGCGATCTCGAACAGACGCTCTGACCGTCCAAACAGTTGGTAGTAGGCAGATGAAACACGGGGAAGGAACCCATAGATCCGATCCGGTCTCGCACGAACAAGAGATGAGTTCCGAACTTGGTAGGTAGTTCCAGTGCCAAAGGGCGGTTGCCCACTCTAGACAGAAGAGCCGAGGAGCGTCCCTGAGCGTTTCTGGGCCAAGAGGCCATATTGTTTGGCCCGCTGGGTCAAAAGTCGCGCGATTCGAAAGTTCTGCTGCTTGCATGTCAAATAATACCTGAACGTCTTCGGCTCCCTCGCGCGGATCTATCTGCTTCCTGCTTGTACGGACGTATCGCTACAACGGTCTCGAACGTAATCGTCCGGGACCGCGATTCATATGCCCTTGGCACTTGAAAAGGTTGACGCTCCTCGGAGCCGGGCAGTATGAAAGCATGCGCATCTTTTGAATTCGGCCGAGGAGTTCTGATGGCAGTCATCAATCCGTGGTACAATCGGCATGCGACTTTCAATTTCAGAATTTGTGCACTTGCTTCTCGGTCAAGCCCAAATCTTTGAGCATACCTCCCAGCTTTCCCTGAGTCCAGCCCCCTACACCCTTGGCGCCGGCAATGGCGTCCAGCATAGCTGGAGGACCACATACTCAGACTTTGACATTATCACCCTCAGGCTGTGCAGGGAGCGCCTTGCTCAAGATGTCCTTTGTCACATAGCCCATCTCCAAGCTCTTGTCTGTTGTTCTAGTATCGTTGACCACATAGGTTGTTGTAAACCGCTGAGGATGTTGACTAGCCAAGGCATCCAGCTCTTTTTTCATCAAGATGTCTGCTTCGGTCTTGTTGGCGTAGACCAAGCTCACACGGGTCTGGTCCTCAGGATTATCCAGGATGCTGCGCAGAGCTTGGAACATGGGTGTGATGCCTGCGCCGCCAGCGACAAGGACGAGATGTTTGTATTGGTTGGGCTTGTAGGGTAACTCTGGAATGGACTTGACGTTGAGCGTCTGGCCGGGAGCCAGGTTGTGAAGATGTGTCGAGGCACGACCGTTTGGGTATTACTTTACGAGGAGAGTGATGTAAGGGCTATCTGGAGTGCTGATGGGTGTGTAGGGCCGCAGAGTCGGTAACCAAGCGCCATCAGCTGTGTGACGCGTGAGAAGCGATGCTGCATCGTGTCAATTCATGCATATCTACACTCCGCTAGGAGGATTACTCACAGACAGGGCTCAATCCACTGATGGCTCCATGTCCAGTCAGCTTGAATATCAGTTCTCTGGTGTCATGATTGACCATTCGAGCTTCTTCAAGTGTCAGGCTCACAAAGCCCATAGCCGGAAAGACGGGTTTCTGTCCGAGACTCTTCTGTGGCTCTGCTGTGCTTGTAGAAGGTTTGGACATGTTGAAAGCAACCACACCAGCTCCAGCAGCTGCTGCGAATCCGAGAGTTGCAGGAGAGACCGAAGCAAGTAGTCTTCGAGGAGCTGCCATCGTGAAGTGAATGGCAAAGCTGATGATGGGTCGACTGAAGAGTATGTCGATGAACTCGGTCAGGAGTCAGAGACAAGGCAGGAGAGTGTATGTCTCTATATCGAGGAAGTCGCAGCTGATGTTGAACAAGAGCGACTTCCTGGCGGGTGGTACCTACAGATATATAGATAACGAGTCGGTCGTACTTCTCACATGTGTCCGACCACCATACTGTTCCTTCTTACGCCACGGAGCCTGAAACGCCGACATTGCACGCAACATTGTCCAATTGTCAAAAGAGAGACCAGACCAACTTGCCAACGAAGGTTGGTTGTCCAAAATCCCGCCCGACTGCTCGGACCCCGTCTTCGGTCAATCAAAAGCCGTCCGCCGCCATGTGTGCTGACCACCAGCGACAACCATCAGAGGTCCTGGCTTCTAATGTTGTGAGTTCTCGATATCTGTCAAGATATGTTGGAGTCTGACCGTGATTGTCAATATACAGAGCTCTGCTGAAAGGTGACCGTGGCACAATCGGAACAGTGAGCACAACGCTCCACCCAATTCTCTACTGGACTTGAAGCTCAAAGCGTGTCTTCGAAGAGGGAGGTCGCCAGCACGTAGTTCTTCTTATGTGAGTCGGAGTATCGATAGGGGGTATTACCTATTGACTTACGAACAGGTAGAACTAGGAGTCAAGCATGTTCTTGATTTGATTTGATTTGATTTGATTTTCTCAAGCTATTTACCCCGCAAGGGGTATGAGCTGTCGCTATTTACACCACATTCTAACTAATAGCACTCGTCAGATTTAGTAAAAGGAGGGTAATGGTCGTAGCAGACCGTGTAAAACATTAACGCTAGTAACTCCATATGCCCTTATAATAAGTGTTATGCACTTCCTCTTCTCTTAGTATTAAGGGGCCGGTAGCTTCCTCTATAAGGGCTTTTCCCTATATCGCGTACTTCCTTATCGGCTAGACGCTACTTAGAGGCGGTTTTGCTAAGATAGTAGTTATATAGTAGTTAGTCCCTAAGCACTTCGAATCGATCGGTCTTCCTTATGCCTAGTATTATAGTCTACCTATCGCCTTTATAAACTTAATAGTGGCTTTTACTACCTTCTACTCTAGATGCCATTTGTCTTTTACGCCGTCTATAATCTAATCGTTCTCCTTATAGTCTAAGTATCCTCCTAGGGCATATAATATATTATAGAATCTCCTACTATATGCTAATTTTATGTCTTATCTTTACTATTTCTATCTTAGATAGAAGAATAGGAAGTGCTATACTGTTTCTAGCGCTCTA
>JALPCE010000426.1:0-15543 GCA_026538705.1 Aureobasidium sp. GC_Fusr_1 | reverse complement strand
CATTATATTTACGCTTCCTTAAATTAGTCTTTAAGTTATTAGTGCACTCTTCTATCTACGCGCTATACGAAACTTACTAAAGTTTCTTCCTCGTTCACCTTAATAACTCTCTCTCTCTTAATCTCCTTCTTAATCTTATGTTATAGCTCCTCCTTAACCTTAGGTTCCTAGTATAGGTATTAGTCCTGCCACATTTCCTATTGCTATGTACGATACCTTTCTTACCCTTTTAACCTCCTATTTAACCTTAGTACCCGCTGCTTTTCTAAATACTTTCCTTCGCTTACGATTAGATGAATCTTCGTTAGTATTAGATAAATCAGCATTAGGCGCTTGTTCCTTAACGATTAAAGCGATGTTCCATATCTTGCTGCCCTTTACACCCTTACTAAAAAGGCCTGTCTTAGTAATAAGGGAATACGACGAGATTAGTAATGATAGATCACCAAAATCAAGTCTAGCTAGCTGCCTTTAAGGGTTATTAGGATCGTACGTGGAGGTAACATAGATGTTAGCCTTCTCCTATATCTAGGTTTGCCATTTAGACCCCTTCCTATGCTTTATGACAATTCTTTTGCAAATGTCTACTAGGCACTATAGTCTAGTGATCCACTAGTTGTTAATAGGGGCCATAAAGCTGTCTATAAGTTTGTTAGCATGTACGATTATGCTACAAAGGTGGTAGCTTACTTATAGAAACCTAGGCCTCTAGCTTCTTAGTGGCCTTATCCTTAATACTAATAACAAAATGTATAAGCAAAGTAGTATTCTTCTTAGGGTGAGGGACCTTACTATTAATCTTAGCAAGACCCCTAGAGCCTTATACGATACTCTCTACACTTTTCTTGCGAGAACTAAGTGCAGGCGAGAAGGTATTAGGATATTGCTCTGCCTTAGCACGAGTTCTTACCTTGCTAAGTTGTATCTTCTAAGTAGCTAGGGAGGGCTACGTGTCGTTAGGACGAACCTTTCGCTAGCGATTACCCTTAAGGGTAGGAACCTTTATTATAACATCGTTACTAGATAGGTCGATAAAATCGATATGCTTCTTAACCGGCGAGCGCGGTTTAGCTAGTTAGTAGTAGGTAGGGGAAGATCTCGAGCCTTTATATAGGGCGACGGGAAGGTCGTTAGGCGGGGGCGATAGATTAGGGACGCGACAGTATAGGTAGTTCGGAAACTAGCTATAGTTAACATAGTGGTTAATCTTCGAGTTCCTAGTACACTAGGTAGGCTAACGTTACGACATGATATAATAACGATTTCGTATAAGGTAACGATATATAAATCGAGAACTAATATCCTTTAGAAGAAGTCTAACTTTTCCTTGAAATCGCTATTATATGCCTCCTTATTAAGAAAGTCGAAGCTTTGCTCACTTACGTTACCGTTTTCGTACTAGGCTAGCGTTATATACTTAGCTTCGTATATAGCGGCAGCTGGTGAAGTATCTCTCTTCCTCTTACGCGAGCTTAACTTCTCTGTTACTGCAGAACTAGGCATTTTCTTTCTAAAGGGGTCCCTAGCACTGTTCGTACTAGCTAACCATGCTTCTCGTACTGTAGTAGAAGGCTGCTAGTCGTAGTTACTAGTAGGGGTTCTAGTCTTAGGGAGGTGTTTATACTCTGCCTTCCTAAGGTAATCGCGCAGCTAAATATACGCATTTAGATGCACCCTTAATCCATCCTCTTTAAAGATATCACCCTCTTTAATTAGCTCCGTAAAGCTAAGTTCTCGCATTGCCCTATAGCAGACTTGCTTAGTTTCCTCTAGTAAATACTCTTCCATATCTACTGTTGTTAGCCTAGGAAGCATCTATGATGTTCGTACATACCCCACTCGGGTGCAATTTAATCAAGTTCATTAAGGAAGGCAGCGTCTAGGACATATCCACATTTAATAACCTTTTTATCGAAACCAAATAACTTAGACGGGCGGCTAGGAACAACATTAGGTCTTTTGCGCTAGCGTCGGATCTAATGACCATTCTAGGTTCGTATAAAGACCTAAAGAGCATGCCGAAGTATTGGCATGTAGATATATAGCATAGTAATGCGACAGGCCTTATCACTTTTCTTATAATGGCCCTTATTACGAAGCCTACTAAAGGCGCGCTAATCACTAGTTAGCATCGTATAAGGCAGCTATAAGTTAATACATAGGTATACATACTCTCCACTTCATTATTATACCCCTCGACAACTAATTCCACCAGGCTTTAATACGCTAGTTTTTCTTACTAGTACTAAAGAGGAAACACTGCTTAATTCGTACACCGCTACGAACCTTTTAAGCCATTAAGAAGTGCGTGTTAGCTATGATTATTGTCTCGTTACCTCTATTAGACCGGATAAAATGAGGGAAAACTCCGATCTCCCTAATTGCCTTAATATACTGACGGAAAACGCTTTATGTAGTTAGCAAGGTAGATCACCGCCTAGTACGAAGCTTTATAGATACCTTATGCCAGTATTAGCTAAAGGGCCTATATATATCTAAAGAATATACCGTGTATGGGCGTTAATTGCTGCATAGCATTAGAAGCTAAAGTCCTTAAGCTTACAGTATGCATTAATAGACTAGACATAGTTCTTTCCCCTTATACGATACTCTCCGCGATGCCTCTAGAGGTCGTTATGGCGTACTTAAACTCCTATAGGATCAATCTCCTTAATAAGCTTAAACATGCGGTTTCTACTTATAGCATTAGTGCCCTATATAATACTTTTATGGTCGTCGCCTTATACGAACCTTATAAGTGGCAGCTAAGGCTTTACAATTAAGTGGAAGAATGTATAGAGGTATTTACGACCGAACTGCTCGATAGTACTAGTGTCTAGAGTCTCCTTAATAATTCTTCGCCACTTAGTTTTAATCTTGCTCTAGTGCTTTACTAATATCCGGCGGTAAATTTTAAGGTTGCGACGAATTCGTATAAGGCCACTAGTGGAGATCTAGTACCCCTTATCCTACAGAATCTCTAGCATCTTAGCATTAGAGAAGAATTTAGAGAAGTATATTGCTATAATCCGGAGCCGTAGTTTAGGGGTATCTTGCATAGCAGTATACTCTTACGCATCGTACTACGTAACAAGCCTAGAGATGGTACGAGTAGTATACTAGATACCCTTCCCGTTAAGCTATGCTTACGTAGACTTAAGGGTATTTTTAGTATAGTACTTTAGGAGTTCCTCGTATAATGATAAAGGGATTTTAGGCGGTCGTAGCATCTCTACGTTATACGAATGTATTTAATTGTATAGATGGATTAGAAATAAGAGTTACTTAATTAGAACACGATATACTTTAATGTATAATACAGGTAGCAGGTATGGAGAGCGCTATGACCATAGGTATCCATGGTAACCGGATTAACTATCTATCCGCTCCGTACTATTCCGAGATCTATGCATAATTCGTTTTGTCAGACATTGCGTTGTGGACTGCCGTAGGTCCGGATACGTCAGCGCCGACTTGGTGCTCGCAGGCCCCCCCCAGATACAACTTAGTACCGACAAGACAGCATTTCCTGTTCGTCTCTCTACACACTTCTCTCTCGCACACATCATGGCTTCTTCACTCGCAGCCGAGCAGGACCTGCTCAACAAGGTATGCGCTTATTCCCTCAGACAGCTACAGCCTCTCCTACCCTCAACCCCTCGACTGACACATTCCCCCTTCCAGGCCATCAAACAAGAAAAGAGCGCCTCGGGCGGCTTCTCCTTCTTCGGCGGCAAGCAAGAAAAGTACGAAAAGGCCGTCGAAATGTACCGCTCCGCCGCAAACGCCTACCGCGTCAAACTCACCTCCATCGACGACCCGGAAACCATCTCGCTCGCCATATCCCAAGGCGGTTCTGCCTTGGAGTCTGCCGCCAGAATCTGCACCGAGAATTTGGAGGAGCAGCTGGATGCCGTCAACATCTACAACGAGGCGTTCAAACTCTATCACGAGGTGCAGCCAGAAAAGGCTGCGACGATGCTGGAGCAGGCCATCAACAAGCAAAAGCAGTTGGGAAGGTGGCGGCCGGCTGCTACAAACACTGAGAGTCTGGCGAATCACTATCAGCAGGTGCTGGGAAATAACGCAAAGGCTATCGAGGCCTACAAGGATACCCTCAAGTGCTACAAGCAAGATCCCGCTCCTGCGCTCGAGAACAAGATCACACTGGCCCTGTCAGACCTGCAGGCGCTAGAGGGCGACTACAGGAGTGCCATCGATGGCTACGAGACGGCTGCCGACAAGGCCCAGAACAACAACCTTCTAGCCTGGAACATCAAAAACTACCTCTTCCAAGCTGGAATCTGTCACTTGGCCACTGGTGTACGTTTCCTCTCCGCTTGTTCTCATTGATCCCTTACTAATCTCTGTGCAGGACATGGTAGCCACGTCTCGCGCCTTTGACGAATGGCGCTCCAAGCACACGCAGTTCACCACTGCCCGCGAATTCCAACTCCTCAACGACCTCAAGGAAGCCGTCGAAGCTGGCGACCAAGACATGTTTGCCGACCGCCTGTTCCAATTCGACCAGATGCAAAAGTTGAACAAGTGGCAGACGACCGTACTGCTCAGAATCAAGGAGAAGATTGAGAGCCAGGACGAGGATTTTTCTTAAGACGACTGTGATCCAAGACACATTCAGGGAGTGATGGGTTTACTCTGGCGTTTTGTGCAGTTTTTGATATCCTCGTTAGTTTTTTTTTGTATTCCATGGATAGAGTGGATTACTATTTGTTTTCCCTTGGACTCTCTTCTCCGCCCTGACTGGCCCCGAATATACCCAATCCCCACCAAGCCTTCTTGGGTGCCACCTCTGTCTTTGCGGTTTGCTGTGCGTGTTGTATCGTCTGTACTGCTTCTTGCTTTGCTTCTTGGAGGTGCTGTTTTACTTCTGCGCCGATGGACTTGTCGTTGTTGATGTCTGGGATCTCGCGGTCGTGTGCTGTTGGCGGACTGGGAGGGGAGTGAATGTCAGTGGGTACTCCAAGAAAAGAGTGCGATAGCTAGTCGTACATGGCACCATTATGCTGTTGCTGAAACTCTTCAACATTCTTTCCTTCTCTTTCTGCTGCTTGCTTCTGCAGTTCTGGTTGGAATGCTGCGACCGCTGTGATATGTGTCAGTAAAGCATGTCTTGAAATGACCGAAGAAAGCAACACACCGGTGGCAATACCACAGACTGTAGCTAACGCAGGTGCAATCAATCTATTCATTGTTCAAATCTCGTGTCTTAGTATAGCAAAAAAACCACTCGGGTTCAAATGATGAGCACATGGAACAGCTCGAGATTCTGTACGTCTTGGCATGACGTGGGGCAACTGTCGCGTTGCCGAGGCGCGTTGCCTCTGAAATTGGCAAACGCGTTAGAGTCGCGTCTTCAGGTCTAGACATTATTGTTAACTTTTGATGAATCAAGAAAGACATGAAGGCCAGATCAAATGAGCGAATGGAGAGATCGAGGCTATGTCCCGGACTCGGATGAGGACGATGTGTCTTTGGTTGATGAAGATGCCGATACGACAATAACAACACGAGAGACGCCGAGGACGACGACGACAACACCCGGTCAACGATGTGCTTCTGTGGAATTGGTTGATGATGCCGAGACGAATCGAAGATATGGAATCATCAGTCCTTTGACGACGAGGAAGGAACCACAAGGACCTGCTCAGGCTTCAGAAGAGGACACCACATTCGACATACCGCCAGACAACCTCGACACACGGCAGACGACTCTAGAACCTTCGGCTGGGCAACCAATAGTCTTGATTACCCAAGCCAAAAGGGCAGAGTCGCCGTCAGAGACCAACAAGAACGTCAAAACGTATAGCCGAAAGTTCAGACCAGGAGCATTGAAGAGGATCAAGAGTACAGTCAACACGAGCGGCCATGTCGAGCAGGATACGCAAGAAGATGATGGATTCATGGACATCGATGTGTTGGTTGAGGACAATGTCGAACCACAGCAGGCACCATCTTCGTCAGCTCCCATCATCGCGCCTTCCCAAGCTGAGCGACGTTTGTCTGTCTCGAGCTCCGACCTGTCCGACGTCGACATGCAGCTCATCTCTTCTCCGCAATCATTCTTTCCTCCACCTACAAGTACGGCAAGAACCAACAACTCGATCCCGAGACTCCCCAGCCAGCCTGAGACGTCCGCCCTCGAGAGTGCCGTCACTTCTCTCTCTGATCGACACCTCGCTGATCTTGCTGCTCAACAACCCCGACGCAATCTTCGAGCACGAAAAGCCATCCAGTTAGCTCCTTATGCCATCGAGATTCAAGAGTATCGTCGCAGACTCAGAGCTGTTGGCGTGAGACCCATCCAAATTGCCTCCGATAGCCAGCGACCAAGAGACCAAGATGATTCCCAAGATGCCGAGTTTCGTCAGGAAGAGAGTCAGCCCCGACGTCGTCCAACAGAGCATACGCAGGAGTCAACTCCACCAGAATCCTCAGCTTCATCCACCCACAGTCAACCGCCACCTCTTGACTTGTCCAACCTTGTCGGTGATGACGAAGACGAGTTTCCTGACCTCGATACCATCCGTCGCCGTGTCAACGGTGCTATTCAGATCCGTAATAAGCGCCGCAAGATTCTCAAGACTCCTCACGCCGGCATTAATGGATCTTTCTTAGCTTCGTCCACATCAAGAGCCAGAGGAAGGTCAAAGTCCCTGAACCCGAGTCGCGTCCATTCAATCACGAACGCATCCCTCAATCAAGACTTACTGCCACTTTCGCCTCCACGCACATCAAGCCCAGCGAATGCTGAACCCACACCTGCTGCTCCTCCTCGCTTCAGGCTTCCGTATGGTCACAATCCCGCAGCTGTACCTACTCCACTCCCATCGTCTCCCGAGCCGCCTACTTCCACATCAGTCAGGCGTCCTCGCCAAGTAGTCATATTGTCCGATGATGATGATGATGATGCTGCTGCGAGTCGTCACGATGCTAATGCAGAAGCCAGCTCCTCAACAGAGTCAGATCATGAAAACAGACAATTGATGCGTATGCGACGAAAGATCAGGGGCGTATTGCCTGCTTCTTACCTCAAGCTTGACAGGCAGGTCAGACTGCCGTCACCTTCGGTTGCCCCTTCCGAAGTCCAGATGGAGACACCCAGACCAACAGCTCCCGTCAGAGGTGTTGCTCAACGAAGAGTCACAAGCACTTCTGCCACACCAGCTCGTCAAAACAGCTATGTAGTGTTCTCTGACGAATCCGACTCCGAGAGCTCGCTTGCGGAACTTCCAGCGCCTCGTCTGCTTCAGACTAGACTGCCCTCACCAATTGCTGGACACCCATCAGGTCGACCTTTCGAGACCTTGGAGATTGACGAACACGATGAGATTGATGATATGTTTCCAACTAGTGACAGGAATCATTTCAGATTACCCGGGAGCAAGAGACAGTCCAAGCTCCCAGCCACTTTTACGCGTACCAAGTCCTCTTCGGGACAGGATCATACTGGTCAGAAACGGAAAGTCACTGGTGATTCTGCAGCTCGGAAGTCTACGTCGCACCACAAGCCAAGTACGAACGGGAAGAGAAAGACAGCCGCGAAGAAGCCCAAGCCAGTCCAGCTGAGTATCTTGGATGCCGCCACCCCTACTGAACCCGAATCCCCACGGGCAGTACCAAAGCCTCAGTTTGTACGTCTTGCTGCCCGCCAGGCTCGTAAACGATCTGATCACGGCAGACACAGCCCGACCAATAAGGAGATCCGTCTTGCTACAAGAGAAGACACACAAGATGCTCTCGAGCCGTTGTTGTCGTGGCGAGCAGGCAACTTGAATCGCAATTGGGTCCCCCCGCCTCAGGATGCAAGTTCTGTTGGCAGTATCCGTAACGATGAAAGACTACAAGATGCTGAAGCGCCCAATAGTCCAGAAAGCTCATTTGCAAGGAGTGGTCCAAAGCAGCGAAGACCTGGACAGCCACGACCTCTTGTGAATGCAAGGCCAAGACAACTGCAACAGCTACAAGAGGGAGGCAACGACGTGCGAAAGCGTACCGCTCCAAACCTACTTCGAGCAAATCAAAGGAGATTACTTGAACGTGATCATCGGATGCGGTCAGCTCAGCTAGAGAGCGTAGCTCAAGCTACACATCGTGATCTTGATCCGCTTACCTTCGCTGCACCACCATCCCGTTTGATGGAGATCTTTGCTCGAGACAGACGAGACGAGCCAGCCTCCAAATTCCGACTCGAGCGCTTCCTCAAAGACAAGGATAATTCTCCTGAAGCCAGTGTCCCGAATCAGAGGCAAGACCAGGATACAAACATGACAGGCACTTGCAATGTTTCCTCGCATGCACGAGCTCGCAAAAGGTTGGCTCGACGTTTCGATGTCGAGACAACTAGGTTCCGCCAGCCAAACGAGCCCTTGCCTGTTGGTATTCCTTCTATCTCTGCCCAAGACCCAGAAACTGTTCACTCAGATGGTCTACCTAAGAACGAGGTACTGCAAGGTTTGGGCTCTTTTGGTACTCGGTATCCTACAGACTTCGACGTCAGACCCCTCGAGATTGGTACCTATTATGCCACCAGCACATTTGTGGGTAGTGGAGACTTCAGTGATTGCTTGACATTACGCAAGCGCGACCTCAATGTATCTGCTGGTCGGATAACCGTTGAAGTAGCTGGTCGCTCGTTGCACTGGAGTGCATGGAACGAAGATGTCTCTGCCGGTCTTGATCTCATACTCACAGCTTGCACGGAAGATCTACACGCCGTCGGAGAGTTCGAGACTTCAGACATGCGACGAGCGGCCATCGATGATACCACCGCACGTTTCAACTATTTCTTACGATCTGTTGTGAGATATCTCTCAGGCTGTCTTCACTTCCTGGACACCATCGATCGGTCCTCATGCTTGAGCCGTCTCTCCCGCTTTGTCGACGAGTTCGTAGACATGGTCGAAGTGGAGACGATCGTTCTCAAACCTCACTCAGACACACGGACTCATGTCGACAGACTTGTAGTCGAGTCACTTTTGTACTTGCTCTGTGTAACTGTGCAATCTGTACGCATTTCGCAATATCCTGCCACTGATCTCAGGCTACAGACGTCTCTTGTGGAGAAGTGTGTTCGTTTGAGCACGAAGGTCATCGCTGCAGCGCTACCTTTGAGACTGACCACAGTTCGCGAGTTCCTGGAAACTCATCGTGAGCACGCTCATCGTGACTCTGGAATCCAGGAGCAAGACATTGCTATCAAGAGCATTGTGATTGTCAACCATGCACTTACCACTGTCAATGCATCAGTCAAGCTTTCTGAAATCATCAGCACACATCAAGATCGTGCAATTGGCACGATCTGCAACATCCACTCCCTGGACCAGATATGGTATGATGCATTTTCTATTCAGCCTCTCCTTGAAATTGATGCAAGAGGCGTGTTTCGAACACGGAGCAGATTCCAGGCGAATAATGACAATTGGAATCTGGTAAAGATGCTATTGCAGCGGACCCTCGGGTTGTATCCAGCAACTAGCAAGGCGCGCACTCCAACGCTGAACGACTATGTACGGGCATGTCTGACCAGAGTGTATCATCTGATCACACGTTGGGGCTGGCAGAGGTGTGAGCCTGCGCTGGGAACAATATACGACTTCCTTGCTGGTAACAATCTCTCGCAACTTCACAAGGAAGAGGGTAAAGGGTCACCACGCTTTCTCGAAGATCTTGACAAAGACCCAACAATCGAGCTCGAAGCGTCTGATTGTGCCTTCCATATGTTTCTCAAGCTGCTTGTGGTTGGGTTGCGAGGTTTGCAACAAATCTTGCCTAGAGCCAAAGTCCGAGGCTTCGCATGGAGATTCATCCCCAACCATGGCCGTACCTATCGGAAAGAGCAAGAGGTCACTCATGTCGCACTCAATGCCTTGCGCAATCATCACGATTTGCTGTGCACGCTTTACTGGACTATGCCGTCTGGTTGTGGACCTCGATTGCAAATGATCAGAGATCTGGTCGACCACGACAACTCGCACCGAGAAGCTTGTCGGCTGAGCGTGCACGCCTGGGGTATGATCGCTCGTTACCAGCTCTCGCAAGTTGAACCCTTCAATGATGAGGATATTCTGGCCTCGTGGTGCAAAGACATGATTTCGACCACCATATCTCAATATCGACTTGCCAGGTCTGAGGCAGAAGCACAATACGCTGCTGCGAGATCTAGAGAGCTGACGGATATCTCACCCGAGATGCTCGAAATGACCATTACAACCAATCAACGGAGCATTTTTGCCATCCTGCAGGATCTGCTTTTAGCAATGCGCAATGCTGTCAAGATCTCCAAGTCATGGTCCAAAGCTCGCAACATTATCGAACAGTCGAACTTGATTGAAGTGCTGAAGCTCTTCGACCTTGATCAGCCCAGGCTTTCCGTTGCCATTGTACAGACGCTAGATATTGTTGATGAATTGCTTGTAGTCAAGAGCAGGCTCTCCAAGCCCTTGCAGCAAGAAAGTCAACCGGGAAGTGATGACAGCCAGGACTATGGTGATTGGTCTTTCATGGATCAAGTCACGGAAGATCCAGAAAGCTCGGAGTTGAAGACTTCAGAAGTGGCATTTGTACAAGAACCTATTGCTTCACTTCTTTCGACATGCTTCGGTTCGGAGAAAAGTCCTGACGATGCGCTTCTCAAGAAGGTTATTGATGTTTGGACTGCCACTGCTCAACACTTGATCAAAGATAATGTTCTTGACTGGTCGAGCTTCTTGGATGTCTACAGCACAACTTCGTGGTTCCAGCTTCGAGAAACAGAGCAGCGGCACAAGTACACTTGCTACTTCCTTGCATCTGTCATCAAAAGCGACAAGTCAAGTCTCACCAATCATCGAATCCTGTTCATGAAAGCTTGGTTCGTGTCGTTGTTTGAGCGTGAATCGATGCTCAAATTTCAACATCGTCTTACAGCGAGTCTATTAGAGAACACGACCTCGGAGCCACTGTTGCACAATCTGCCGTTCGCCGCTGACCACGAGACTGGCGAGTACCGTATGACCATGGCCGAGTTCCGTCAAAGGCGGATTAGCCTCATTGGTAGCGTGTTGTCAAATATGCATACTCTGCTCAACTCCATACATTCTTCGACGATGTCAGAAAGCAAAAGAGAGTATGTTGACATGCTTAAGGCTGCTATGCAGCATATGCGCGGTACCTACGAACAACTGCAGAACATGTCCGGGCGACTCGGTGGGTCATCTTATGACAACGTTAAAGGAGCTTACGTCGAGTTCGTCCAATCAATCATCTCCCTCATGCAACAATACACGTCAGACATCTGCCCCATCGATCCCTTCTTTGTGGACTCTGCTGCATTCCCACTTCCGTTGGACGACCCATCGTATGTCAAGGCGAAGCTCAAGAGCTACGATTCGAAACTGGGAGACAGTCGCGCACGTAAACAGCTTGCTGTATTTGTGCAGACAGTCAGTGAGCGCGCAGCTTCGGAGAATCAGCAACCATATCTCATCAAACAGATGCACGACGCTCTTACTGGGAATACATCAAGAGGCCTCAGGAGTGTGATTCTGACGGCTTTGCTACCCGCATATATCGAATGTTCGAGTACGTTGACTCGAGGCTGGTACTTGGCCACACCACTACTTGAAGCCAGTAGCATGGTTGTCTATGACATGATCTTCGATCTGGACATTACCGACCAGACAGGCATGGACTCGGACGTCAGTGCTATTACCTCAGTCCTCATGACAGCGTACCGCTTCGCCGTGTCAATACCATCTTCGCCAACATCGCGTGACATTGGGTTTCTACGTCTTCTAGTGGCAATATTTGGCCTAGTAGAACAGTGTCTCACGTTTGTCGAATACATCCATCGCGCTACCAGCAAGGCGAGCGACGCCATGGAGTTGCTCCGTCGTTTCATGACATTTGGCGAGAAGTTCAGCGCTCGAATAGTGGAGGTCACCCCGGAGGCTAGTTCAGACTTACCGATGTCGTCTGATATATCGATGCTCGATAGTGTACATTGTACTTGGCAGGACACGCTTGAGTTTGCCAAACGAAACCTCTCAGAGTCACTTGCTAGAGTACTGTCACGAAGCTGGGAGATGGACCTCGAAAGCGTCGAGAATGAGAGTATGAGGGTTGTGGCTGCTGTGGAGCTTTTCAATCGCAGTTACAATGTCATTGTGTGTCATGGGCAGAACGTCGTGCGAAGTGCTGTTGACGGAGGTGAGAGTGCGGAAGACGAGGAAGCAGAAGAAGAGGAGCAAGAAATAGAGAGACAAGGGCTTGATGATGTGATGATTGGGATGCAAGGATTGGGCTGGGAAGGCTTGATGTGATATGTAGATGGAATCATTGTTACCTGATGAAGTTATGATATTGCTTACATCCACTTTTCTGTGCATCAAACGCTGACCCCGATTATTACTTCGAGTTGTGGAAAACAAGAAATTCTGTTCATGAGTCTTTGCTATACTCCTTCTTTAGACACGATATAAACTCCCCGCGGAAGAAGGTCGTAGATAAGGTCGATGAACTCCTACATTACTCATCGTCCTTTGTATAGAATGAACCATCCCAGTTGCATAACATCAACTCTAATTAGATGGTTTGATAACGAGGGATATAGTTGAAACACAAAGGCGTTGTCGACCTAGTGCGTTTTCCGATGACGATAGAAAGAATTTATAGAGAAGGGGCAACATTGTAAACAAGGTCGATGAAATCTAGCATGACTCTCCGATGTATTTGTTACACAACTTTGCTGGTTGCATTACATCAACTCTTATATAGTAAAGTTCGAGGACGCGGGATAGCCAAGTAAGAAGCATGCATTTATCGACCTGAGTTTGTTTTATTCGATCGATGCCGGCGGGTGATTGCGATGGTCTGTGTATTTCTTGTGTAAACCATCTATCTTGAGAAAGAGGGGAATCAGATTGGTTACGGACTCCTCGGCGATGTGACATACACCATATACGAGCGATAAAAGTTTGGTTTTCTGTAAGTAGACGACAGATACCACCTATCCTCTTCATGGTTTTATTTCCCGTTCGCATGAACCCAACCAATGCAGTCCAAGGGGAGTGAGATTCTCCAGAGTAGAACTCCGGATCTGATCAGTTGTCTTTGCTCGTAGGGGGAACTGAACACACAGGTCAGTGAATCTGCT
This sequence comes from Aureobasidium sp. GC_Fusr_1, assembly GCA_026538705.1. Lineage (NCBI taxonomy): Eukaryota > Fungi > Ascomycota > Dothideomycetes > Dothideales > Saccotheciaceae > Aureobasidium > Aureobasidium sp. GC_Fusr_1. The sequence continues at coordinate 2,387 of JALPCE010000426.1, read as the reverse complement.
TGAACACTTCTGGTTTCGTGATAGGGAAGGGTCGGGGGTCATTTTGACAAGCTTCTCTTTCTGAAAAGAAGAGAAGATTGGATATGCCTGGTTCATAGACCTGGTGCTGCTACTATTGGTGGTGGTGGGAGAGTGCTGTGATCCAAACAAAGAATGTCAGCGAAAGCCCAACACGAGCCGGTGTTCGACATGCTCACTCCGAAGATACTTCACACAGCAGCCTTTGGCTTAGTTGTTGGAGGAGTAGGAGTGGAGGTGGAGATCTGGTCATCGTGGTGATAGTTGTGGTAGTGATGGTCTTGAGGATACCATTGTTAATGTCACATTTGCCTTGTCCTCACAGCGATCAGGAGAACGATAATGTGAACGACCTAGAAGTCTAAAGGCTTGAACATGGTCTCGTAAGCTGACAACAGCATTCCACTCACTCTGACATTGTTCTTATTGCTCGTAGCCGTGCCAATAGCAAATTTGGTGGAGGAACTGCTTTGGCAAGGGCGAGCAACTCGCTTGCTAGAACATATAAGATCTTCGCACCGTTTGTGTTGCAGCAACAGAGTCACATGTCCCTGTGTGATGAAATTGTTGCACGTACTCGAACAACCATGCTTTTAGGCGTGATCGCTCGTCCCGCTTCTTGTTGGACTGCTGTGCCGTGTAATGAAACCAATATCGGGGCGAAAGAGCTTCCCTCCTACTCGATCTCGTCTGCATTCTTCAGAAGCTTAGAGCCTGCCCCTGAAAGGACATCATCAGATCCATGATACCGCTCGATTTTGTTGACGTTCCCTGGGTCGGGCTCTTTTTGTGTCGTTCTCCGAGGACTCGAGATGTATCGAACGTCTGTAGAATCACAGACCTCCTATATCCCCCCCTCTCTTTCTATCCATCGGAAAGGGTTCGCTGGATGGTGTCGGGCTCTTCTTCCTAAAGGAGTCTGCAGACCTTTGGGCACAGCCAAGTCCAGTCTACCTGCTGCAGTTGTTGTTATTGCTGTTGTTATTGTGTTGAAGCCATCCTCAAAGGCTTAAGTAGTGTATCCAAAGACTTAGTCGAGTACTTCGGCTTCCACACTGTGGTGTAGGCAGGTTGCTCCAGGAACTCGAGAGGATTGAACATGGGTGCTTGACGTTGAAACATAGATATCAATAGCTACAGTAGTCATGGTGGCTTGGATTTGCTTCCCAGGAGACGATGACTCTAGAGAAGGATGAATGGCGAGATTAATCATTTGGCAGGAACTTCAGCGTGTATGATTGATTGGGGTATAGAGCTATTTCAGCATTCGGTCGTAGCGATGTTAGTAGTATGCATGATTTAATGTAATCCAACCTAGAACCAAGCCAAGGTCCACAGAGCAGGAAGATGAGGCCATCTCTCTTGCCAATCTCCGAGGATGATGGGCACCCTAGCATCGAAGCCATCTCTTGAGCCTCCAGTAGCAGCGTCGAAGCCCTCGGTGCTGCCCGTCTTCTCGGCGTGAACCTTTCTTTCATCCTGAGCAGCAGCGTTCAGCTCATCAGCGAGTTCGAGAATGGCTCTTCCTCCGACAAGTGCTTCTTCGTGGTTATCCTTAATATCGACGTTGAAGACATGGACGGGGCGATTGAGTGGACTTCCTCTTGACAGCAAGTCATCTACGACAGCTTCCCAACAGCGGTCTTCGCAAGTTATGACGATGTCCACCGTTCCCGACTCGGTGCCCTGAGCGCCCATGTCGTTGGTGTAGACAGGATCACCAGGAATAGGCGCATTGGCATATCTCTTGCCCACACGCGGGTATCCGATCCTCCAATCTTGCCAGCGTTCAGGACCCCATTTGATGTTCCTGTTGCGGTCGAGCATGGGCAAGATGCCGTTTGTACGGTAGAGGCGAGCGTCCTTGCCTTCGAGTTCGCGGTACATGCTGTCGTATGAAGTGTTGTTGAAGTTGTAGATGTTGGGTTGGGTGATGGAGGGACCAGGCAGGCGGACCAAGGAGCCAGTACCGAAGGAGATTGTAGGATACTGTTGGGCACTGCCGGCGAGGCGCAGGTGAGCTTCCATAGATCTGCATGACCGTATTAGTACGGTAGTTGGTGCAAAGGGGACAGTGTCATGACGGCGACGAGACAGGAGAGACGGTGGACAAGCAGAGGCTTTGTATTTCGGCGAGTATATACATTTATGCAGAGGGAAGGGCAGAAGCAGAGCAAGCGACGGGACACGTTGTCTCGCGGGACACGGAGTTGTACAGAGACACGGTATACAGCATCACTTGGCGAAACATACCTGTTGTTGTTACTGGCGCATACAGTGCAGAAGCGCAGCTTGAAGCTGTCCTCGGCTTTCGCCTGTTGTGTTGAGTTTTGATCACTTGCGCCATCCAAGCTCTGGGCAGATGAATC
>JALPCE010000425.1:0-15585 GCA_026538705.1 Aureobasidium sp. GC_Fusr_1 | reverse complement strand
GCATGAAGCCGAAATTCCACCGATTCCATGTAACATCCGCTCTGGACTTCAACAATCACAGGCGACAAATAATCAATAGGACTTGATGCAATAATGTTGTTGAGTGTTCTAGAGTTGCTATTCCTGCGGTGATTCTCTCAAGACAGTAGGTATTGGGGCTGGCAATTTTGTCGTCAGGCTTTGGTGAATGGACCAAAGATCACGAGTATGATCCCTGTAACTTTACCGACAGGTTCCCCTTCACGCGTATGACCTCGTGTTGTGTTGGCTCTCTCCATCTAACGAATTTGTAGGAGATCATTTTGAGATTCGAGAAAAACTTACAAGCCCATAGGCTTGTCATTGGGTTTTACCGGCATCACGGTACGAAACAGACGTCTGAATGAAAGGAAAAGCAACGCACTTGATGTGACATGTGTATCATTTCGTGTGATTGATCAAAAACAATCAAGAGAGCAGGGAGGCTAAAATACAGGAAAGCTGGATGCTCGCAATCCAGATAGTACAAAGAATGAACGACGGAGCAAAGTGCTCAGTCGTCGAGAAAAAGAGGAGAAAGTTTACTTTCTTCTGTTCTGCTGCATGGCCAAGATCTGGACCATGCGAACGAAGATGTTGATAAAGTCAAGCTCGAGACTGATGGACTCGTTGACGGGATCGCGCTTGATCAGACCGCGCTCACTGAGACGGGCGTGGTGGAGGACCTTCTGGATGTCGTAGAGGGTGAAGCCACCGAAGACGACGAGACCACCGTAGAGCCAGAGGTTCTCGGAGAACATGAGAGCGCGCGTGGCGGTGGCGGGGAGGACTAGGGGAGCGAGACCGGACAGGGCGACAACAGCGACACCAGCGAGAAGGGGGCCACCGATGTAGAGGTACTTGTCAGTCTTGGCAGTGGCACCGACAAAGGCAATGCTGCCCATGAGACCGACAGTGTAGAGACCGGCACGGGCGAGGATGGCGGGGTTGTAGAACATGAGGGGAGACAGAAGGGCGGCCTGGGTCAGGTTGAAAGCGGTCCAGAGGGCGTACTTGGCGACGTAGCTGCGGGCGCGTGTTAGTACTGGCAAGGTCTTGGTATGTCAGTGCCAAGGCGACTCACTTCTCAGGAGGGCACATGCGAGTACCCATCATGGTACCGATGGAGCCAACAAGACCGATACCGAGTATCAACCAAGGGTTGGCAGCCATGAGACGGTAGCTCCATCCGTTTGCGTGAAGAGCGCGAGCAGCGATACCGATGATTCCGATTCCGAGGCCAGTGTGCAGGAACGTGTCGTTCAGGTAGGCGCGTTCGAAGGGAGGCATACCGCCATCCTCTCTGGTTTCGCGGTTGAAGACGAGGCTGTCGCAGAGTCAGCATTGTGCTTGGAAGATGATTACTTGATGAAGACTCACTTGATGGCAAGAAGAGTACCGCCGAAGATGGCACCGCCATAGAGGAGACGCTGAGTGAGGTTTCCAGAGGCGGCAGGGTTGGGGAAGGCCGCTGGTTGCTGATAGCTGCGACGGAACGAGTTTTGGAAGGCGCTGCGGAAGGTTGCTCGTGATGAGGCAAACTTGGTGCTGAAGCTTGATGGTGCGGGTGCCTTTTTGATCGGGCCTTGGTGGAAGGCGGCGCGGAAGGAGCTCGATATGATGGGCGTCTGCTTGAGTGCAGCCGTCACGGCGAATGGTCGGCGCATGAGAAACGCCATGATTGTCTTGTGTCTTGTGTTTGAGTGTTGAGTTGGGAAGGTGCAAGAGGCAAGAGGCAGCAGTTGATGAGAGCCGCAGCTTCCTTTGACGCTTCGGCATGACGAAATGCCGACCGCATCGTCCACATTCGGAAAGCACGACCAAGACCAAGACCAAGACCAAGACCAAGACCAAGCACTCGGAAGCTTCCAGACCCCTCCATCCTGATTCTGCCACTATTCTGCCTGCGGTGCGCCGTGTCGTTTCTTGCATGAACCTACCCACCATCTCGTACTGCCTGCTACAATGTACAGATCACCAGTGCCACGTTCCTTGCAGACTTCACCACCTCAACCACCACCTCACGACTGGTTGGGAACATCGCGATAGCATGCCGCTGCTGAAACATGGCTCCTCGGCTTTCCATACTTGGGCAATCGCGATAACGGTAGCTTCGCTCCGTCCCAAACGTCACCATTCGACGACGCTTTCTTTAAACATGCCCATCTTTCCCTGTTCCTATTCCTGTTTTCCCGTTTCTCCTTTTGATCCCCCCCTGCTCAGCAACCTACTGCACCCTGGTCGTTATTTGTATCTGCACCTACGCCACCTTCATTGACCCATCATGTGTGGCATATCCTGTATTCTTGCCCTGCAGCATTCGCATCATAAGCTTCCGGACCTTGCCAATCTCAAGAAGCCTATTCCCGGCGTCCAAACAAACGGTGATACAGATCACACAAAGCTCGCCGTCGAGCTTGATGCTTCTCTTGACCAGATCAAACACCGCGGACCCGACTCTCGCGGCCAGTGGATCAGCAATGACAAGCGCGTTGGTCCTCTGATCTCATGCCCCCTGCCTCTGCTTTCCCCAACTCCCTACTAACACCGTCCCCACTGCAGCTTTTGGTCACGTCCGTCTAGCCATCAATGACCTCTCGCCTGATGGCATCCAACCTTTCCATGACAACGAACGCACCGTCCATGCCGTCGTCAATGGTGAGTTTTATGACTATGATAACATCCGCAAAGACCTCGAAACCAAGACCGACTACAAGTTTCGCGGTCGTTCAGATTCTGAGCTTGCCATTGCCCTGTACAAGTACTACGGCCTCAACTTCTTGCATCACCTGAGAGGAGAGTTTGCCTGTGTCCTCTTCGACGAGTCACAGCAGCTCTTGATTGCAGTCAGGGACCGTTACGGCATCAAGCCGCTGTTCTGGACTGTTCAAGATGGACGACTTTTGATCGCTGCCGAGATCAAGGCCTTCTTACCTCTGGGGTGGAGACCTGAGTGGGATGTCAAGAGTCTGCTCGACGCTGGCTGGAACCACGACGAGAGAACTCTGTTCAAAGGCATTGCCAAGGTATGATGGATGAGAGCGAGGCGGAAGGGTGTCCTCTAACACAAACCCAGGTCCGTCCTGGCCACTACCTCACCTGCCAGTCTTTCGACCACATCGAACAACGCCCATACTGGGACATAAGCTATCCCGACAAGCATGCTGTCGATGCCCGAACCCCGGAAGACATGATAGCAGGTGTCCGCCAACGTATGCTGGACGCCATCAAAGTACGACTCCGAGCCGATGTCCCTGTCGGCATCTATCTCAGTGGTGGTATCGACTCGTCAGTCATTGCTGGAATGGTCACACATCTTGTCAAAGAGCAGGGAATAGCAATGGGCAGCGCCAACGCTACAGACCGCGTCTCGTGTTTCAGTATCGCATTTGACGAAGAGTCTGGTTTCGATGAATCCGCCATCGCCAACCGCACAGCCGAGTGGCTCGGAGTGCGCTACATCAAGAAGCACATGAATGAGGAAGAGCTTGCGAAACGTTTTGAAGATGCTACCTGGCACTGTGAGCACCACAATCCCGACTTCAACTTTGTTGGCAAGTATGCGCTTTCTGAGGTCCCTCAAGAAGTCGGATTCAAGGTTGTCTTGACTGGTGAGGGAGCTGATGAGAATTTTGCTGGCTACCCTCTATATCTGCCAGACTACCTTCGTGAGCCTGACTCGAGTTGGGAAAAGCACAATACTCTGCCAGAAAGTGAGAGAGAGCATCAGCTTGATCTTGCAGAAACGGCAGCCGTCGACTACTATACATCTGTGGGCGCTGACGTGTCAAACCGAGGTCCATCTGTCGCACGCCGCATGCTCAACGATATCACCACTGTCAGTAGTATGGCGGCTTTCCAGCTTGACATTTTTGCTCCCTGGACGCATTGCTATGGTAAAAGCGACCCTCAAGTCACAATCGCCAACAATGCCGACGGACGTGTTCGTAATCTGATCACCGAATCTTGGCACCCTCTCCATTCGGCGCAATATGTCTGGTCCAAGGGACACTTGGCCAACATTTTCCTGACATGTCTCGGTGACCGTACAGAGATGGCGCACAGCATTGAAGCACGAACACCTTTTCTTGATCATCCGCTGACAGAATATGTCAATCATTTGCCGCCATCAGCCAAACTCAGGTGGGATCCCGAAGCGAAGAGATTCACCGAGAAGTGGGTTCTTCGAGAGGCATCAAAACCTTTTATCACAAAGGAGTTGTATGAACGTAAGAAGCACCCGTATTCTGCACCGACAACCTGGCCCATGGGTGGATCCCTGAACAAACTGCTGGATAAGTTGATCAGTGAAGACAACATCAAGCAATTGGGCTTTGTTGATTGGGAAAGGTGCAAGGGACTGACAACCAAAGCATTTGGTGACAATGGTGACCCGATGGCCATGAGATATGCCATTGTCGTGGCAGAATGGGTTGTCCTGGGCCAGCGATTCGGCGTCGCAACGGCCGAGAAGCCCAAGGGATATTGATAACATGCCATGCAATGCATGTGTTGCGTGGCTTGCTAGGACTTGCGACCCCCTGACTTGGCTACCTGTGAATGATGCCTTATCCTGCAAATCAAACTCTATCGATCACGTCCGATTCTTATACTGCATGCAAGTCATCTCCACAGAAGTGGTTACAGCGAATGAAGCACTTTCTTCCAGAAGCAAAAAAGAAGGCTAGAGGTGAGGTGGATGTTTCATGTGTATGCAACGTGATGATTTTCGTGGCAAGGCTGAGATCGTGGTATGAGCATCTCCGCACGATGGTTGAGACGCGCCAGACGACGATTGTGTTCATGAGAAGCTGAGGCTGCCCTCGTGCATCAAAGAGAATACAGAGCCGACATGTACGTGATATTTTCGAGCGGAAATAAGATGTTCATGCTCGGGAATAGGTCAATCTTGGTCTCGGCAGACGGAGCGTGCCGGCCGACGGGTCGCGGAGCGGAGGTCGAAACTATGACATGGGGACGGTAGACTCGGCCATGTTTCTCCTTTAACACCTGCATACTGTTTCTGATGGTTTGATATATTCCTTCTACTGTTATTTGCCCTGCAGCTTAGCGTGCATTTTGTTCATGCTCAAAGGATCTGGTTATATCTGAGGCGAGGGCGTACCTAGTCTGCGATACATCTGCCGTCAGCTTGCACCACGAGCGCAACCATCGCTTCACGCGACTGAAGTCCGACAGCATCAAGACCATGATAAGCTGAGACATTTGTACATGACCGACATGTCCAGATCATGGCCAACGACGATGCATACACTTACGATGCTCACGATATACGACCCGATGACAGCATCAGCCGTCGAGGAGACCAGGCCAGCGTCAGAAGCGCCGGTATGAAGTTGACGGCCTCTTCGTCTGATGATGGCCCAGCAGACTCGCACATATCGCATTCGACCTACAAAAATGAGCGATCTTCAACACCACCATCTCGGCCGACTTCGATACTCTCGTCGCAACCACAGACGCCAGCCACCGTCTCTGGCAACAAGGAAAGAGTGAGGTACAGTTGGCAGTCGATACACGAGGATGAGCCCAACAGGCCACGCATACACATAGTCAAGATTGTCTCAAATACCGCGACAGCATCGGCAGCCTCTCCTCAGGGTGAAGCCTTGGCCTTTTCGCTGTCGCCTGCTGGAAAGAGGATTGCTGCATACAATTCGGCCAGGCTGTTCATTTTCCAGACTGCTGCTTTGCCCGTCAACGTGTCGCATGAATATGCTTTGCGAAGGCGACCACTGGCTATCGAAATCTGTGACGAGGCCAATGTACTTGCTGTTCTTGTCGACGAGCACACGGTCAACGTCTATGACTTGTCGCGCAACAATGCTCGCCGCGTGAGGACTGTTCGCACTGACTTGCCAACATCTACCATCGCTTTGTCTTCTACTGGTGGTCTCCTCGCTGCAGCATATGAAGGCGGTGTCGAGGTCTTTTCTCTGGCTCCAAATGCTCTCATAACTGATCGACGCGCCGTGAGGGCGCCAAAGATGGACAGATTGGTCTTTTCTCAGGACGACTCGACTCTGCTTGGCACAACCACTCGCATCTTTGTCTCTTCTACACTTGTCATCTCCGTGCCAATCTTTCCTCACAACTCTTTGGCTGAGCCTTCTCACCAAGAACTGCAAGAAGCCTGGTGCACTGGTATGCTAGAGCCGCAAAACATCAAGAACAGCAGTCATGCTACCTTTATGCGCGAACAAGGAGCCATGACCAACGATAAGCTGTTTGCTTGGAACGGCCTTGAAGATACGTTTGGTGTTCTTGATGCTCATGATATGGTATATGGTCAGGTCGACTTTCCCGTAGCCATATCTCCTCCACTATCTACTTGTGGAGGTTTGGGTGCTGCCATTCACCACTGCCCCTCTATCGACGAACATGGAAAGATTGTGGCTATGATTGTCAATGATCGCACAATCCGCTTGTATCTGGTCCCTCAAGAGGATGAAGATGGTACTACGAAGACGGAAGCACACAGCATCGACCACGAGTTGGATGAAGAGTACGGTTGTCCATTTACTGATCTTCGATGGGTGCATTCGCGTCTCAACTTGCCGGCTTCTGCACATTCGCCTCATCAAATCAGAGGAAGATTGGTTGTCACAAGTCCTGGATCGTCGCTTGATGCAGAACAAGCAGAGATGAGCGTGCAAGATATCGAGGGTGGCCGGATCATCCTATTTGACTTTGATCCGCAATTTGCTGGTCAGCCTGGCCAGACTTTTGTCTTTCATGTTGGCAAAGCACCTCCAGTGACACTCGAGGAAGAAGAAATGGACGTTGCCGACGAGATTGCGTTGGTGCGACGGCGGACTGTGACCTCGACTCGTAGCAATACACTTGGCAAGAAGACGCCTTCGCTTGGCCGAGCTGCCACAACGGTGTCGCGACGCCGAGACACCTCCCCATACCGAAATGGAAGCCCGGCTGGCTCTATACAGCAACTCTATTTGAACACCTCACCGTGGAGAAATCGTCGGGTCAGCTCTTCTGTGGTCTCTTTGTCTGCCGATGCAAGTCGATCATTACCGGACCTACTCGAAGCAAGCGAATTGGCCGCCGAGTCGCTTGAACAGCCCTATACTCAAGGAGCACCTCGCTCGTACATGTCAATTGAGCGTGCAGCCACTGCCTCAAACGCACATCGCTTCCAAGCTCTTGAAGAGCATGACGCCGAATCAGAACATCAAGGCGATCTGCCATTACCTGCCTATACAGAGCATCCAAATCAACCACTACCAGGGAAATATCGCGCGCTTGCAGGCTTGGATATACCGACACATGGACGCTTTGCACAGCAGAACAGTGCGCCTCCATCCACAATCCACACTGCACCTCCAACAGTCCCAGAGCATCGATTTCCTACCCCGACCTCGACTTTGTCTCCTGCATATGCTGTCCCCCAAACCACGCCCTCGTACACCACTTCTTCCAGTCCTAGTAGACCTACTCCCACTTCAGCTGCCAGAAGCGACTATAGTCTCAGTCCTGTCACGACTAGATCTGCAACACTGCGCACTCAGCCTTCTTGGGAGACAATCAGTACATCTGCCCACACTACCCCACACGGTCCTTCGACGTTACGCTCACAACCAAGTTGGGAAAGCGGACGAACGATGAGCTCCTTTTCACCAGACATTTCATCAACAACAGGCAACAGAACCGTGCCCACCAGCCCAGAACACATGCGACCGGGCTTTATGATGCAAGGACTCGGTCTCCAAGACTTTCGTCCAGAGCAAGAGAGACCGAGGACAGTGGTTGAGCAAACATCAATACACCAACATCGACCTCCGCATGTGGCTGCCATCCAAGCAGTCACTTTCGCTGCGGCCAACACACTGACACCCGCAACATCAGGTGCGCCGAAAACAAGTGCTGTAAGTGCCGTTTCCGCAATCTCGGACACTGGCACTCTACCGCGCCGTCCTGCTACTTCCGCCGGCGCCGTGGGCTATCAAGTCACCGCTTGGTTCCCACCTGCTCCGCCCACCCCTCTTGACGACACTCGACCAACCCTTGCCTCTAGATCCAGGACCGTAGGCGCTAGAGCCGCTTCTTCTGGAATTCTTGGCACCAAAGCAGCAGAAGAAGAATCAGGTGCTGGTGTCAAGAGAAGTAAATCCGTAAGCACGGGACGCAAAGCATGGTTTGCCAAGAAAAAACAATTAGAGGATAGGATTGGAGGCGAAGTATTGCCGACGATTGGTAGAGGTGTCAGGGAGGATTTACGAGATTATGAGGCACAGGGAAAGAAGTGTGTGATCATGTAACGAGGCCGGATCGCCCTACGTATCTTGCAGGATGTTCCTTGTTGTTTTCGATCGATTGAGTTGATAGTGTAGACGACGAAGAATCTCAAATGTCTCGATCAATTCAGAACCTGGACCCGGTGTGTGATTCTCCGGTTTCTCTGTTGAGTCGCAAAAATCATGGTATCCACAAGACCAATAAGCTGTACTAGCTTGCAGATATTGCAGAGTTGTTGAATGTCCATCCCGAAGCCTCTATACCACGATTGACCGATTCCAGGTATCCAGAGCAGAGATGTAGAGGATAGGGTATTGCAGATCATCTGTGCCACGATCCGCATGCGGACGGGCATCCTCGAATGCGGGCTGGAGGTGTTGACTGGCTTGTGTGTCGAATATCTGACTGCTGCTCTCGATTACAAGCAGACTTTGTGGCTGTTTGGGGGTCTTGGGTGGTGGCGATATACTGCCTGTCGAGATTCACAGGTGCTGTTGAGATTGGCGAGAAGCGTTCTTTTGTGGTTCGTCGGACACGTTGACCATCTTGCTCATGCCGATATCCTTGCTCGCGCATCCGAAAGGCCCGTCGTGCAAAGAATACCCAGGGCTGACAAAGTCGCGCTTCGCTAGAGTCTGCCCAGTGTCAGTCGACCCCTGTGGTACTTTCCCAAATCTGCTCCGTATGCATGTCGTCGAAGCCAGTTATACCCCCGACACAATTGTTCTCGTAATGCAGACGTAGATGACAAGGATTGCCACAATGACGCCCAAAGCGCCATCCATGTGCCAGCCCCATAGCGAAGCGCGAGTCTGTCTTTCTTTTCGATCCAGCACCAGTTTCCACTGACCGGGTCCAAAAAGCTTGCAGGCCTAGGATGATGCAACCTTTGCAATCTTTCCAATACTCATTAGTCGTGGTTGTTGGTGAAAATATAGGTTTCGTGAGCAAGATGCTTACTTGTCGTCAGACCAATCAACCAAATTGAGCCACAAGCGATGCATCTAAACAAGAGACTTTGGCTTGCAGTCATGTGTTGGCGAAACCACCAGGGCCAGCGTGGAAATCGCAATCGAGAGGACTCCAAAGTCAATAGCCTGTAGGAATCTTTCCAAAAACCCATCAGTGAATTGTTATATCACCACCACGGCACACTTACTCATCAAAGATCTTCAGACGACCGACTGACTTGAACGGAAAATTGTCCGAGAAACCCAATTGGCTGTGCAAGAGGGACCGGCTTCTAAGATGCCAGCATGCATGAGGGAGATGATTCCCGAAACACTGTTGTTGGTATTGTTGATGAACTCTGTACTTCCGAGTCAGCGTTACGGATTGTATAAAGTACGTCTTTGGCTGACCTGCGGTCAAGAGAGTAATCACAAGCGCATATCGTAATGACTGCTGCGACCGGCTTTGTATCAAGACGACATGGCAAAGAGCAGCAAAGGTCGCGGTGCACGACAAAATACTTGCAGTCAGTGTAAGTATTTGTAGAGAAAGTAGAAACACCATTGCCGAAGATGTAAAGATTTTCGGCGATGGTGATATTGTTGTCAAAAAGACCTTTGGACATAACAATTATTGTGAATGTATATGACTTTGATCTCAAAGTCTAGAGTTTGGAAGGCCGATGACGCTCTATCATTTCTTCGCCGTTGTGAACGGTATGAACAACAGTTGACGATTGTAAAAGTATCTTTTCTTCCTCCAAGACAACTATTAGACGGCGTTTGACAGTGACGCTTTGGGATCCAGAACCGACAGAATATAGTGGAGCACAAACAAAGTCAGATATCTAGGGTGATGCTTGCGGGTCTTGCTCCAACCACTCCACTAACTCCACCAATTCTACATATCTCTCCACGCTTGTTTTTATGGAAAACGAGCAAGCCAAGAATAGGAGCATGTCTTGAACCTCTGAGCTTGGTAGTTGGGCGGTGGAAAAGCAGTAATCTCGTGTCGTTGTCTTGTTCAGACGCCATAGGCAAGTAGAAGAGGCAACAAAGTCCCTAATCCCCATCTTTATTCTGTCATTATCCCCTTTATCCAGCGTGCATATCAGTCCACGAGCCCCAAGAGTCATGGACTTGATGGTCTGCTCTCTTTACCTTGACCGGACTGAGAATTCAATAAGGTAGAAGAATGACGAGATTAGTGGCTTACATTTGTTCGACATCGTGTAAAAGTTGGATTTCAGAATCCTGGAACAGGTGTGAGAGCAGCAATGAAAAGCAAAGGGCCAAGGACCTAATGACTTGCCTCCTACACCTCTCACGCCGTTACAAAGGGTGATAGTGACTGCATCTCGAGCATTGCCGTGCTCGCGTCGAGAGCAAGAGACGCAAACACATCAACAACTTGTCCATATGTTAACTGATGCTCATGATAGATGGAGATGTAATAGTGATTGGTTGAAGCTCGCCGACGCTCTTCTCGGTATCTATCAGAGTATCGAAATACTGCTTGTTGACTACCTTAACCATGATAGTGTTGGTCATGGTTGCTCAATCCGTCTGTCAAGCGATGGATTCTTGTGCCGCTATATGTCATGCGCGAGAAAGGTGAGCTTACAAACGAGCAGATGTCAGGTGATTGCTTGGGAAGCATAGAACAGGGGCAAAAACCGAACGCCGTGCATCATGGTGCAGTCAAGCATATATGAAAACAACGATTTCGGTCAAAACCGCAGATTGTATTTTTACCACCTCTCCATCGAGTCCAGATCTGCTTCGTCATTGCCAACCTTATACCTTCATTGACAATATTCAGGAGCCACTTTAGTGTTCTTCAAGAAACCCAAATCGATAAAGTTTTCATTACTCCAGTAACCACTTCTGCTGCCTTGTCCATTGAATGGCTTGAATGCGCTCGGAGCTGCCACTTTGGCAGTCCAATAAGCACTCCCCGAAGTCTTCTTGCTGAATGCATACAGCCCAGCAGCCAAATTACCCTGCCTCGAAGCAAAAGTATTGTTGTATTGAGCCTCGATTGCCCACTCGCCAACAAAGACGGGGAATTTGCCATCGCCTACTGCAGCTTTGGCATCGGTGCAGATGTAGGATGTGACGTTAGAGGCATAAGCGTTTCTACCTGCGAAGTAATAACTGTGGATGTCGAAGACAAGGTTTGTGGATCTGGGGAATGAGGGCGAGAAGTAGGGTTCGCCTTTGAAGCCGTCTTGTAACATGACTGGGATTCTGGAATTGACTTTGCCGACGCGTTGCAAGACGCCTTTTGTAAAGTTTGTGAGGTAGTCGGCTGCAGAGTCCGAAAGTGCATAGGGAGAGCCAAAGGCAGAGAAATCGGTGTTGTCGACTGGTTCGTTGATGGGAGCGAGTGTGAAATGAGAGGGAAAGCCGGAGGATTGGATGAGAGTAATGACTGCATTGACGGCTTTGTAGGAGTAGGCGAGGGCAGTCTCGTTGTGGAACCAGCCGTAATGACCATCTGCTTCACCAATGCTTTGACCGCTGACACCGCCGGGCAGGGAGTGAATGTCAACGATGATGTGCATATTACATCTCTTGATAGCATACAACGCAATATCTCCGAGATACTTTTGTTGATTGCCAGAGTACTCGATGTCGGCGTAGGTGATTCAAGTGGCATATCTCTTTTCCAGCACGGGGCCGCAACGAGAGCCTAGGTTTGCGCAGAGGCCTCACTTGTCACTTGCGCCGCCGGAATTGGCGTCCCACCATGTTGTATAGATGAAGTATTCTTGCACTAGCCAGCCACCGAGGTTGACACCGTTGGCCTTGAAGTTTCTTCAGTCAATGTAGTTCGAGCTGGGAGGGCCAGGATGTGCGGGAGGTTCTGGGGGCCCAGGCGGACCAGGCGGACCAGGCGGACCAGGAGGGCTAGGAGGACCAGGCGGTGGAAGAGCACAAGACTCTCCGAATAGCGAGCTCACGGCGGCGATGGTCAAGAGTGGAGAGAGCATGGTCAACCAAAAGTCCAGAGTATTGTTGTGTGGTACTTGTTACGTGCAAGTATCAAGACCATGGTCCTCTTATAGGACTTCCACCCATTTGCATGAATAACCAATGTTCACTAAACTGCCGTCTCCTAGGGCTGGCCAAGACATAATTCATAGCGGCAGATTCAAAGAGGGGCCACTTGGTGGTCCGAAATTGAAGCCCCGCAATATCGACCCCGGACTTCCTCCACATGTTCATGTCTCATACCATGTTCTCAGCCACACTCACCCGTGACATGTTTGTCATTGATCAATGCTATGCGTGTAGAGCACTGACCTATAGAACTTGTTGTCGCAAGCGGAATTCCTCCCGAATTTGGCGAGCGCAGAGAGGCATCGGTCAAGAGTTGATGTAAAAGGTATTGTGATCTGCCGAGGTTAAGACAGCACACAGACATGAGCTTTATGCAAGGTTTGGACAGAACTCTGTATGCCGACTTGCATGTGAGAAGGCGGAACTTCAGCCAGCTGTAGCGACATTTTGTAGAAGACAGGCAGAAGCAATACACTTTGCCTTGATCATCAGAAACTTGTTCATCTTCTCAGCCTTGAAGTTGGAAACGGAGTCGATCACCTCCATTGCAGCTCCAGCCAGAACAACAAGGTCATGCATCAGTATAACGTCGGCATCGAACCTGACGCCATTGATCCACTGAACAACTTCTCTGACGTGATTTTCAGCATCAGCTGTGCTGGCCAGGCAAATCGGCGTTGCGGATCCTTTCTGACCTCGTGCGACAGTGAGAGCTAATCGTGTAGAGCACTCTACTCGTGCTTGCGAGAACATGACTTCATTGGAAGCGTCACCGAGAGCCAAGAGATTCGAGCGGAGGTCGTGATGTGCAGATGGAAGAATGTTCCAAGCACTAGACAGCCAGTTTGCTATTTCGTCGGCCCTGACTTCTAATGAAGTTTTGTTGTGAGGCATAATAATTGTCGTCTGGTTGAGTTCGATAGGAAGAGAACCAGAAGTTTCGCGATTCAGTAAATCAAACTGCTCTGAAGCAATCTCTCGAATGCTTTCTCCCGGGGACTTTGCATTGTGATGCGCGTCAATCGTCGCCTTCTCAGATTCGAAGAGGGGAGCAGGTGTCCCACGGATGAGGGGTCCGAGCGAGGGCGAGCGACAAAGGCGTTTCAGCTTTTCCTGACGTGCATCAGGCAGGGAGCCGACACTTGCTGCACGCTTGAAAGTGTCTTCCTTGTAATACTCGATGCTCGGAGATCGGTAGTCCAGAATCCGGCGCATACGGACCCAGAAAGGAGTCTCCGGTACACCTTCATTGTCATTCCCTTGGTATATCGGCAGAGCAGGCATGGCAGCATCGCTATAGGGTACTTGTATTTCCGTTTGCGGTGGAGTTCTGTGAGAGATATAAGGTGGTGGGCGAGCGTATCCTTGTGAAACGATATCCAGACCTTGGTTGAGCCAGAGGTTTACTCCAGCTCCACGGCCATCATACATGCTGTCGAGCAGCAAAACAGGGGTTTCAAGCTGATGCTCGTCTATACGTGCAAATATCTTGCGAAGCTCAAGCTGTGCGAATGTATCAAATCTGAAGTATATAATCAAAGGAGCATGTTTCAGATAAGGACTTGAGCCTCGTCATCAACTCTTTCGGCGTGCCTTTAACAGGCTTCTGGCGCTTGCTTCGAGGCATGATGACATCGCAAGGCATGTCGAGTGTGATTGGGATGTGGAACAGACTACAATCGGCGAGACCCGCGTCTTCCAAGTCGAGTCTTCCATCTGATTGTACAGGGCCCAAAGTCATATCGATGCTCGACGTATCGAGCGTGCAAGGAACGATCATGAAGAAATCGCGAGGATGTTTTGAAGCGCGAATGGATATCGGAAGATGTAAAGCTATCAACAGCTCGTTGTTCTCAGGTCGCCAACCGATATTGATGGTCAATTTGGATGTCGAGTTCAAAGGCGACAATTGCCCCAGACATGACGGTCCCTCCTCTTTGCTGTTCCAGGAAACAAAACAAGGCTTTTCGACAACCCATCTCCATGGCGGATTGCTGGAGACAAGGCCATAGTCCTCCATGGCTATGTTGATATCCAGGTACACGACCTAGATCACACGATAGCAGAGGACGTCAACACCCTGAACCAAAAGTTTGCAATACCGTTGTGCACCTTCTCAAGAGAAGGTAACCCGCCCACCCAGGCTTTTGTGCGGGAAAGCAGCCTTGACTCTGGCATGAAAAGAAGAGGAATGACGGCGTGTTCGAACAATCATGGTAGTAGACGGCAACCAGACACACGTCGGGCTCGGAGAGGTACAAGCAATCAGTCGTCGCGGTCGCGTCGCGTCGACTTTTTAGAGTGGACGGGGCGCTACGGCTAGGAGCAAATTTCTGATACGAAAGCGAGCACACGACTGGGTCAGTCTGATCTATTCTCTTGATAGTGTGAAGGCGCCGACGGGTTATAAGTTGATGAGAGTTGAATGTGAGCGAGGAAGTGTGGATAGAAATGCAAGGCAACAACGTCGTTCTCGAAAGCTTGGCATTCAACTCTTCGTCGCCATCAATTTGATTGCGAACTTCAAACCGCCTGCTGCTCAGAAGATGTTCAGCATTTTCCTGTTCCATATGGGGATCTGTCAACTCAATCTTTCGGTATGCGAGTTTGTTTCTAGAAGACGTTCAACAGTAGTTCAGAAGGGCACTCTCGCGGGCTAGGTTAGGTTAGGGCTCGGCAGGTGCCGCTTACTCAGCATCAGGGTTCAAGCTGCTCGACATCAACAACGCGACGCCCTCGGTCATCCCATCTTCTTCCACCACCTTACCTTCTCCTTCGATACACCCGCCAGAGTATCCTCTTTGCCAAAACTATGCTAGACTGACCCCCTCATGTTCCTTGCCATGCCCAGCAATCTGTTCTAATCCGACTGTCCTGTTTCCCAGCGGGCCTCGGTGCCGACTTGTTGCTTCGTACATCTCATCGATCCTCTGACGCGTGTCGGTTCATGTCGTGGTTGCGGCAAATGTGCTCTCTTCTTTTTTACCTGTCAATATTCAGAGTCAGGGCTGCTTGTCCACAAAAGCCCGGGTGGGTGGGTACACCTTTGACGACTCCAACATTGTTTGAGAGGGGGACAAGAGGGCAACTAGAGAAGTTTACAATTACCTGCAGTATTCCTCTTTTTTTTTTTTGTCTCTCTCCCCTCGTGTCCATTCTTTTGTCGACAAGAGTGGAGTTTCCCCTGGGGGGGAAAAACATGTTCCGGCTCGAAAGTTCATCTGCGCGTGGTGACGAATGCGGGTTGATCGCTACCATGTGCTTGAGGGATACGCAA
>JALPCE010000424.1:0-15620 GCA_026538705.1 Aureobasidium sp. GC_Fusr_1 | reverse complement strand
AGGGTCGTCCTGGCAGCTATGTTTTCGAGGCACCAATGTCACCCACGACGGAAGGCAGACTGAAGTCGTGAATCAATGGTCGCACAACTCATCTGTGGTACAATTGGCACACGACTGACCTTGTGGTTCAATAAGTACTTGGAGCTTCATATTGTTAGTAGGCTGAAGTTTTTGGCGACCTTACAGTGGTAAGACTTTGCGGTTCATCGTGAAAGCGAGCATGGAGGGCTTTAAGCAAACAGAAGGCCAATGTTTAGATATGCAGGCAGCCATGGCAGAGATTCAACGTTCAATACTCAGGCGTGTATTAACAAAATACTCGAATGAATTGAAGCCAACATCAAAGAGACCCTGTTCATTCGACCGATATACAAGCGTGCCTCACAGTTGTCTTTCACGAGATATGGTCCAGACATGAAGTCCGCAAAATATGATAGAACGTCGAGATTGGAACTAAATGTTGAAACCAGAAGACGAGCGCTACCTTACGGGCAAACGTTCCTACTCGAAGCAGATTTGACTACAACTCCATCCCACCAGTAAGTACGGTACTCTTCTGCTGCTCTTCGTGTGTAGCTCTATATATGTCGAACTTGTGACTAAACCACTCGTCACAGGCTATCATGCGACCTTCAGAGTCGCGGAACATCGTGCCGTGCACAGGCCGGCAGAAGTATGCAATCGAGAAGCGATGTTCATGCTCCATCTCTGCAACGGGCAGGACTCGGTGCACAACCGAGCGGAAGCGCTTTCCAGACAGGAAACGGAGTGAGTCCCCGACGTTGCAGATGGCATGGCCTAGTCTTAGACGTACCTAGTCCCAGCTGTCTGAGCGTTCGCCAGTAGATGCAGCAGGAACTTAGAGACCCCACTACTGAGCGAAGAGAAAAGCAATACTGCTAATGTCTGTGTGCTTGTTGTGTCCAATGTTGTCCGAACCGCGCGCATCACGCTTAGGGTAGCGATGGAAGGTCATTGATGAGTTTGATGTTTTGTGGTCATCGTGAGCATACTCGTATCGGTCTGCGCCTTCGAGTCCGCATGCGTCGGAGAGTGCAGACAGTAACTGCAGCACGTGGAAGCGTGTCTTCGTGATGAATGCACTGAACTGTGATTTGGACTGGAGGATTAGTCCAGGAAGAGGCTTTTCTCTCCACTCTAGGCCGTCCTGCGCGATCTTGCTCGAGTCTTAGTTCCGCTACGCATTCTCACGGCACGATGATGCTTGACTTACTCGGAGCGTCTCGAACCCGTCCTTCGAACCGTCCAGGGCTCCAGTCTGCGAGCCTATAGTCTTGTATCTGGTGCGGTTAAGTATCAATACCTCCTCTGTGTTGTGTAGGGATAGTGACTTACCCCTGAACGTCGGAGTTGTATGCAAATTGAGCTTTGGTCTCGACAGGTTGGTCAAACCAGCGTCTCATGATACGCAGAACTTGTTCGTAGTCCTTGTGTAAATCCATGCTGTCCTCGTGTGTGAGATCGAGATAGAAGAAACCATCATTCTCTACGGCATTGAGAAGACGCGCCTGTTCCTCGCGATCCTTGTGCAGAAGCTTGGAAAAACATATGGTACGTAGCTGGGCCACAGGAGAGAGCCGATGGGTGGTAAGCGAGCCCATTGTACGAGAGACACCCTATCGGCTGCGATGTCTGTGACCATCTTCTTACCGGGGAAGTGTCCTTTTTATGTTGAAAATGTTCTACGACCTTCCGATCGCGGTCAAGTCTGTCTCAAAATCTCTTGAGGAATCGAAAGGCGACGCAATACCCGATGCACCTGACGAGAATATCAGAACAAGGATACGGATCCACAAGACAAAAGATGGTACGAGTGAGACCAGAAAATGACTAGACCACAGACTATTGATTCTTTGTCAGGTCTGGTAAGGCGCCGCAACACGACAAGAACTCTGAAGCTGGTGGAAAACCGGTTCTGGTTCTTCCGGTGGATCTCATGATACTTCGATAGTATGGACATTCCCAGCGAAAGCGTTCAGAGCCGGCGATTCGTGACCCGGAACATGAGAAGACGACGATCTATCAAACTCTGGGTCAGTGGCATCTAGCCAACCTCATTCGCGATGGTTCAGTTCGCCCAGTGCCCGAAAACAAGGCATGACCAGACCTTTTACCCGATACAATGGTTAATCCACTCGATAGACTTCCATAAGATTGTTGACATAACGTCGGCAGTACCAAGCTGAAGTGGCAAGGAAAAATGCCTACACGCCCTTCTCAGAGGCTGCCGACGATCTGTTGGCTCTCGAGCGACAGACAAAGACTTAAAGAGCCGACGCTCGCTACGCATTCCTGCAGCGAAGGTTGTTTCCTGCACATCAAAAAGTCTCCAAATCATGGAATATTGCTTACTTTTACTCATGGGATTGCTCCTGGCGATGATAATGGGCGTCAACACCATACGGGAATTGCTTCGAAGCCGCAACAAATTTCAAAGGTCAGATGGGCGTACCGATGCCGGTATCCTCATGAAGGAACGTGGAGCTAGAGGAGTATCCATCTCTTTGGCTGCCACCCAAGTCGAGCTCGATGATACTGAGCTTCAGTTGTTAAAGAAGATGTTTCACAAGCTTCACAACCTCGACGACTGTCCGGATGCGGCGGACGCACGTATATTCTTGATCAATGCCCTCGACAAGACTGCAGCATCGGCAAGGACTGCCCAGCTTTCCGGTATCTTAGCTATCCAAGACTACAGCCTAGAGGCGTTGAGTCGCTTCGTGGAAGCTGTAGAGCGTTCGACTTCTTCTTAATGGGAGTGCTACGTCGAATCCAGGAAGGCCGGATCACCGAGAGAACTTTTCTGCGGCAGAGATGAGGCCCAGCTTTGGCTAAAGCAGAAAGCTCCGCTCAAGTGTGTTGACGGAGCCTAGTTAGGAAACATCCACAAAATCGACACGCCGTTCCACCTACGGGGCGTCACTAGGAATGCTTGGCGCATTCTTTCCGAAGAATTGGGTGACGGTGACCTTAACAAGAGCCATGTCAAGGTCTATCAAAAGCTTCTCCAAGATGTGGGAGTAGACCTTCCAGACGCTCATTCCGAGGACTTCATCGACCCACGTCATGGTCTTGATCATGTGGCAACTTGGAGAGCCGCAGTCGTGCAGCTTGCTATATCGCTATTTCCCTAAGAATTTCTGCCGGAAGCGCTAGGCTTCAATCTGCACTTCGAGATGTTGACGCTAGAGACCATGAAGGCCATGAAAGAGTTGAGAGAGCTCGGCATTGATGAGACTTACTTTCTGCTTCACATCTGTATCGACAACAGTCATTCGGGCCATACCGCAATTGCCACCAGGATCATCACGGACTATCTGGAAACTGTCTCTAGGTGTGAGGGTTCTCATGCAATGGCGCAAGCGTGGGCGCGTGTCTAAGCAGGCTTCATTTTGTCTGAGAGGCTTGATAAGGCAGATGTCTGGTGCAAGCCTCAGGGGTCTGTATGTTCGAGCTCGATGGTCAGTATTGAAGCCAAGTTGGTCGACATGTTTAAAGCCAAAGCATCAGCGTCATCCAAGCTCCACTGCGCATGCAACGTGAAGCTCAGAGGTAGAAGTCTAGTCGAGTGGCTGGATTCGATCGCTCTACAAGGAGACGAAAGCGGGTCTTTTCTGAATGCACTGAGCAGCGCCAAGCCATGGGTCATCGAAGGAGACAGCAGCGCAAGTAAGCTCGTGCAAGCACTCAGATGGGGTGGCAAGATGTATGGAGCCTTCAATGACGCCGAGACGGAGCTGGTCGCGCGGTGGATCGATGGCCTGGACAGCAGCCGCTCCTGTTCGATCCGTCCTAGCTTAAGTGCTATAGAAAGACCACAGAAATGTGCGTATCCAGCCTGCTCACATGGCACAGCCTCCCCAGAAAGAGCCATATCAGATATGACCGTTCCAGCACATTGCCATGCTAGCATCTTGGACGGCGTATCAGAGCAGCGCGATGCTCGACTTCTGGCCCTGCGCATGGACACCAGCGGATCGGTGGACCTGGAAAGCTTCATTCCCTTGTGGTTTGCTCATCCATGTCTGTTGGAAGGCTTCGTTCGTGTGCCATCTAAAACATGCAGACCTGGTATGGCAGCTGTTATCGGCATACTACGCGCACAGCACGGGTTTGTCTCCGCCTCGGGCGGTCCTCCAGATGTATATGACGCCGAGGAGTGTGAACTTGACATGGTCGACTTGGTCGCTGTAGGACACGAATTGGCAGACCGGGCCGGGTGGGCTAGACAGGCGTGCCTGTATGACGTTTTGGCACGTAGCAAGTGTAAGGACTCGTCTATCATGCTAGAGCTCTCCCGTCGACCAGGTCAAAACGAGGGATTTGTGCTCGGCATGTCCTTTGCGATGTGCTTGCTACATACGCGCATCGCTGAAGGGAAGTGTCCGTTCGTGCCTTTGAGTAGCCAAACGGCAAAGAGGCTCGGTGAGATAGCGCGGCGAGAGAGGGTCGGGTTCGAGGCGTATTTCGACGAATTGGACACCGAGCCGATTCGACGCAGGGAGTTTGTACGCGGGTTTGAGGTTGCGAGTAGCTTCGTTGATAATTGTTTCGCGTGATTCTCCAGGAAGAAGAGAATAGCACCGAGGGGTTGATCGCGCTGCCAGCTGGCAAAGTTGATCGGCCGTTGGGGGCGCACGCGTCCATCGATGGACCTCGGTAAATGGCACAAGCCGTCCAGGGCCGCGTCTTATAATCAGTCGAGGCCCCCAAGCGGCTGAACAATACATAGACAAACCAATCCAAATCAGCATTGAACATCGAGATTGACCACCGGAATGCCGCCATCAACATTCAAGTCCACAAGTCCACGTGCTTCCGATCAAGATTAGATTGACCACATCTAATGACACCGAGCGATGCGACTCAGTCAACTCGATTGAGCTTGTCATGGAGCCATTGCCACGCACCGAGACTAGACTATCTGATCGTACAAATCACCACCACCGCCTGCCGTTTGCTGCGACTTGTATTCTGGAAGAGTGGATGCAAGGGCATCGCAAGCATCCCTACCCCACCAGATCCGAGAAGGTCAGACTCCAGCACGAGACGAATTTGACAGTCCGCCAACTGGAAACATGGTTCGCAAACGCGCGACGCCGTCGGCAGGCACACAGCAGAAGCGACAAAGAAGCAGGCAAAGACATCAGCAACATCACTCCCGCTCTGGATTACGATCAGAGTAATGTCTTCGAAATCAATGTCAGCTCACAATGTCCTTCTATGCGCGGAGTCGAAGCCGTCGCTGCTCCGCTCAACCTCCCGGAAGATCAAAGAATCTTCCACTGCACATTCTGCACAGAGGATTTCGCGACGAAGTACAATTGGACACGGCACGAGACGTCAGTGCATCTACCTCTAAAGCGCTTCATCTGTTGTCCAACCTCACCTGTTCGTCAGGATCTGGTTACCGGGCACTTAGTGTGCACGTATTGTGACATGCAAAATCCCTCGAGTGAGCATGCAGACTCATACAACCACACTTCATGTTAGGCCAGGCCGCTAGAGGCCAGAATTTTCGCAAGAGCAGATCATCTCCGTCAACATTTACGCTGGGTCCATGATTGTGACCTCTTGCCTTACATGGACAAATGGCTCCTACAAGCCGAATATGTCAACAGTAGATGCGGTTTCTGTGGGGAGAGATTCACTCGTTGGACAGCGAGGAATGACCATATCGCGATGCACTACAAGAATGGATGTCAAATTGACTCCTGGAAGGGTTGTAGAGGACTGGACTCTGCTGTTTCTACCCAAGTCCTTGCAGCTATGCCGCCGTATCTGATAGGAGCTAAGAAGCAGGGTAGACGCGCTTTGCAAAGTTTGTGCACGTCGATCGGACCGGTACTGAGCTGCGCTGAGCCCGACGACTTCCATGAAAGCATAGGCGACTCACGCTTAGAGACTCTTGTGCGAAAGCTGCAAGCTCTGGTAATTCAATACTCTGCACGAGGGCATTCGATCTCCGACCAAGCACTGAGAGATCACGCATGGTCTATCAGTCCTCTTCCTAAGACTTATACGGCGGCAGATAGTCCGGAATGGCTGGATCTTTTTAAGAGAGCATATTGTTTGGATATTCTCCCTGTCCGGAGGAATTTTTTGCAAATCGCTTAAGTCGCTGACGATCTCGAGGTGTACCACGATCTTGGCTTACGTATCCCGAGTGTGTCAAGACATCGTGAGAGCGCCCTTAGTGTCTTGTTCTAGAGCCGTGGTCCGGTCGAGAAGACAGATCTTCGTTTCTCTTCAGTCGCAATACCCGTTCTGCAAGCGTTACCTTTTGAGACCATTTCCGAACCTTGGCCTGATGCTGGTGTTCTAGGAAGCAAGAGAATCACTCGAGACTGTATTTTCAGCGGAGTAGTTCGATTCCAAATTCACCATCCAATGACAACGGATCATATGATTGATTACAAGAGCCATCGTCAAGTAGAAGAGGACAATGATCTTCTTGGGTCACAGAACATATCTGGTAGTGCTGTCTAAGCACAAATCTTGATGTTCTCCTCATCTCGAAATGCGTCCAGCGATTTTCGCAGCCACACTCCTACGCTCGTACGGACTGTCTCTGCTAGCGTTTACCTTAGAGTCGACCTGATGTGATGATGAACAGAGAGCCCACAGATCAGTACACCACCGACACATACCGAGAGTTGCATACGCGCGCTTGGTCGGACACCCAAAGATGTTACCGAAGAGCTCATGCATTAATCATGGGACCACAATCTGCTGCCTTCTCGGGATGTAGCGACTCTTGGTCAATCAATTCCACGATAACATCAAGACTCTGACACGAGGATTATTGTAATCGTTGAACTGAGCAGATGCTTGCGAGAAGTTTTGTCTAGCCAGTGGGCGCGGCGACGCTATCCAGGCAGATATGCTTGTTCTATCGCCATCAACTCGGTTCATTGCCTCCTTCATCTTTACACATGTTCCTGCCATATCGTAAATTTGGGCCCACGAACATACCAGCCGCTCCAAATCCTGTAATGAACATGACTGTGCCAGTGTATACGAGCAGGTGCGACCACGCCTGGCCGCCTCCCCAACGATCCGTGGATTTGCCCGTATGGACTATAGTCTTCATGATAAACCCGGAACCGATGATTGCGGAGCCTCGACTTGCTGTCAGTATGGCAAATACTAGCAGGCTCTGGTTGTCTTGTTCGTCTTAATCACCTA
This sequence comes from Aureobasidium sp. GC_Fusr_1, assembly GCA_026538705.1. NCBI lineage: Eukaryota > Fungi > Ascomycota > Dothideomycetes > Dothideales > Saccotheciaceae > Aureobasidium > Aureobasidium sp. GC_Fusr_1. Next base: position 8,411 of record JALPCE010000424.1, on the reverse strand, counting down.
CGATCTCCGCTGCGAAGCGAGGTCGTAACACGGCGAATCCGCCCGCGGTACTACCGAATGCCAATGCGAATAGGGAGAGGGACCAAAGGTGACGGGCAAACCCCCAGATTAGGAAGGTCTCGAGACCTGCGCCGATGGTGCTGATAAGCATGGGAAGATAATAGGATTTTCGCTAATCTCTAAGTCTCAGTCAGTACAGATGACCTCGACGGAGAAAAAGCCACTGTCACTTACGCAAGCCAACCTTGTAAAGGCTGTCCGACTGCCTAAGCAAGATTTAGCAAGCTAGCTAACATTGCCGCTTCGGATGAGGACAGTCCGAAGTTAGCTCCAAAAGATGGAAGATATAGACTCGGCCCGTAGTGGCCGATCGCCTGTACGATTGTCGCCAAAAGCATGATTAAGAAAAGAGGTTTCTTTGTAAAATCGAAATCTCTTAATGAAGGCTTAGGTGGTTTCGTTAAGTGGGACAAACGGGGCCGCACACATAACAATCCAAGCGATGTGACGATGAATGTAACGATGCCCCAGCCGATTAGGGTGACCTTGTAACCATAACGGTCTAGACATGCAGCGTACATAGGAGGCAATCCCGCTCTAGCGGCTGCCCCTGCTACGCAACTAGTAGCCTATTAGCGAGCAGTTCTCTAAAGCGGCTATAGCAATCACACACATCACTCCATATGCCAAACTCTTTCTAGTTTTGAACCATTCGGACATTAAATGGATTAAAGGTGCAAACAGCATGCCGGCACCAATTCCGTAGAGGGGGCCGATTGCCATGATCAGTTATAGAGGCTAAGCTATCAGTTAGCGAGTCGTTAAGCGATTGGTGCTAACGATACATACGGTCCTCGCAAAGCCTGCACCTATGGCAGAGATGGTGCAGATTAAGCATCCCATCCACATTATCGGAATGCGATGTGTTAGAAAGTTGTTGACATAGTACATAATGGGCGGCAGAGAAAGTTGTAAGATGCCGTTTAATAGAACACCGCTAGTAGAGGCCAAGTTTTAGTTCTAGAACGGCGGATGGCTAGTAAAATACGCCTCGAAAACTCCATAGCAGTAAGGAAAGCCTAGAAAGATATCAGAAGTGATCTTCTATTAGGACAAGAAGTCGACTAGGTCTCGACATACCCCATGCTATCACTTTAACGATGTAGGACCCGAACAAAAAAAGCCAAGCTCCTCTCCCTTTGTCTTAAGGGGGATGTGTGGTCTTAGTTAGCTCTAGCGTTAGGGTCGCATCGTATGATCTGCCGTGCAAGTCTATAATAGTTTCTTCCAAACCCGAGTACTTTACTTGCTCGAGCATTATACTGTTAGAACCATCCATGCCTTTAAGCGTGAAACAAATTGGGATTCTAAAATAACAGAGGCAGCTCGACATTATTTAAAACTCCGCATAAGCTAAGCTATGTGGTCGGGGAATATTTCGACAAGGGCGTAAACGTCCGATTAGTGGTTAAGTAGGGCGCGCGGGCCGGAAAGAGAAAAGCTTGAAGCTAAGGGTCCCACTCCTTAGGGCTTGGCACATGTTTTTAATGGAGAGGCACAAAGAACCTAAGATGAGTATTACTTAGACAGTCTAGGACCAAGACAAATGACGATGGTTAATTTATGCGGACTCTCCATCTCTTAGCAGTGAGTTAGGTGTGACGGGTAACAGATGAGAACGACAGTCTTCTAACTAAGGAACACAAAAGTGTTAGAAACACTCGATGACTGAGTGGAAAGCACTTCCCACTCACGTCTAGCCGAAAAAGAGAGTGAATCAAGCAGCGTGACAGAGCAATTCGATGTCAATAGCCAACCTCACACCTTCGGACTGCCTCACATCAAAGTGACGCAAAACCAATCTAAGATCCTGAGCCAAGAATACAACGTCAAGATACATTTTCCATCAGCAGTAGCCAAGATGGTGGTGATTCAGAGAATGAGGACCACGATGCTAGCTGTGAATTATCTGCTGTCCTTGACAGGCTAAACGACTGGCTGCAACTATCTTAAGGTGGAGGGCGATACTGCAAGACATACAGGGACGCAATCGCCGCGGCACAATATGCACTAGATCATGTCATAATATTATCAAGCAGCGCCCACGAGCACTCTGACAGGGACAGCATTTGGCAATTGGAACAGCTCCAGCGACAAGCGTGTGGGTCTCCCGCATATCATCTGTTACAGCACCGACTTGGCCATATGAAAATGGGGAAGTGGTTTGTGAAGAATGATCATTTTCCCCTCAGGAGACGCGCCTTCAGCTGATTTCGCCTGCTGAAGTCGAGAGAGAGCTATAAGCGCGCAAGACTCGGAACCTCGCGAATATATCGTTAGGGGAATATCTCAACAACCCTAGCTGTGACAGCTTGCCGATACGAGCTGAGAGTGGAATTATTCCCGCAGCTGTTGATGTAGCCGACAATGCTAGCGTAGATACGGTGTATGTCTGGCGCTGAATTAGCCTGTGGATCACGCATTCGAATGTCGACATGCGATCCGAACAAGGCTTCTTCTCACAGTTTGGCAATGGTATCGTTGTCCGGGTCATGTTTGTCATTGCATCATCAGTCCAGTACACTAGAGATACATGTCACGATTAATTTGAGAAGCATCGGGATGAATACTGATACGATCGTACCTGTCTCCCCATACGACCCGTGCAGTCGGTGAGAGACCTCCCGAAACGGATCATAATACAGATCGTCATCACGTGTGCCAATGTGTCAAATTTGAGCGAAGCTGTTGCTGGTTAACAAGAGGCAGGCGCCAAGAGAATCGATCTGGCTCAGCGAAAACGTCGCACGCGGCAGAAGAGAACCTCGATCTTGACCCTTGATGACTTGATCTCTCATGACACGAGTATAGACGCTCATGCCACCTGTATCCAGCGAGACAGACTCGAGATGATATCGTTAAAACCTGCAGCCTCAAAGTTAACTCTTGCTACCTTATACAAGAGAAAATGAGCCTTGCTAAGACATCAAACAACCGGGGAAGAGTCCCAACCCAAGATACCAAAGCTATGCGTGAACGACAAGCCTGTTGTTATCGAGTTTGATGCCGACTCTATGGATGATGACCATATCGACGACCATACCAACACTGTGTCATCGGCTGTACACAAAAGTGGTGATCATCGCATCAAGAAAGTTCGTAGACATCGCATGATTGAACCTGTGACGCCGTCATATGCGTCACTATCTGCTGGTCTTTCCCAACTGTCGGAAGACATACCCTTTAGTAGTCTGGATGGTCAAGCATCTTAGTCGCAAAAGAGTACCTCTGCTGCTTCGGCCTGTGATAGTCCAGAGCCTGTACGTCTGTTCGCCAGATTTACTGAAATCTACGAGTATTTTGAGAGGAACGGTACTTCTTCTAGCCACCTTGTACGCAATTGCTGTGACTCTTGCCGCGAGTATGCTCTCCGAGCGCTAGCTTGCCTAGAAGCAGGTCAACCCGGGTATCTATCAGTTACGTGTAGATAAGTCAAGCGACGTCCGAAATAGAGCCATACGGCAGAATTGCTACACTCACCAGATTGAATTCTCTTTAGCTAAAAGAAAGATGACGACTAACCACCCGCCACCGATATGAGCTTAACGGGTAGACTAAGCACTAATTGTAGGGTATATGTTTGCCCTTAGGCGCCAGGTGGTATTAACGCAACGGTGGCGAGCTAAATACGGGTCATGTCAGTTTATGAAAGCGGCCGTACTACCATATTAGGCATTGTTACAGATGGCATGAGCGACTTCTGCAAGTTGTGTACCCGGAAAGAAGGAACTAAGCTGGACTATTCTAAGAAGGGACCTTCTACTCACGAACAGCGCGTGGTCGAAAGAAGGTCGCACGTTAAACTATAGCAACTCGTAAATCATAGTCGTGCGGTTCCGGTACGTGGTTCATATAGTAACCGCGCAAAAAAGGTACTAGTCTAATCATTTTCCTCTGGTTGCTTATGTTCATCGGTTGACCTCAATAAGCAGCACGATCTGTATGAATGCCAATAGGAGTGGGATCTGCAAAAGCTTATTTAAAAGAGATCTTGCCTATTAATCGACCGCATCTTTATCCTGCAGTATGGATTCTCACAGGCAATGAGCGTCCAATTGGGAGATCTACATGTAGACGATTTAAAAATGTTTCTGCGGCAAGATATATAGCAGTGGATCCACTTCACGGTCGAGGTTGTATACTATAGGTGGATAAACACTCTACTAGTACTTTAGAACGTAGTACGGTTAAAAAGGAGGCTGGTTTAGTATCCTGCAATGTTGCAATTGTAAGAGCTTCCTGTCGTATTGCGCTTAACCTAGATTAGATGATACCTGCAAGTTCACATCCATATAGATTAGAGCTTATCCTTACTTGTGTCTTTAGCAGGCAAATCCTTCCATGGTTATCTATAGCCAGCATGTTTAATAACATAGCTATGGCAGATGTAAGCGAATGAACGAACATATCCCGATTATGATCTCCTAGCGCTCGGTAGGAGGAGAGGGGGGCGATCGTGAATAATCACTACTATTAACTTACCGGGCCCGTTCCTTATCTATCTTTAGATTCAGGTGTCCGGCGGCGGAACTAGAGTCACGGTGAATCTCGTAAAGGTGTTTGCCATCCATGTATCCGTAAGCCACGATCGGAGTGTCGTTAGTAGCATCTAGCACTAGGGCTATACTATCTGCTTCCTAGTTATGCGCATTACCCCTCGAGACACCGACACCGCTAATGAGCCGAATGTATCTAAGGGCAATGACGTAGCTGTTAGCGCCTGCTCCCTCCCTAACCGGAACGCTATAACGATCTTAATCCTAGTAGGGAAAGATCTTAAGTCTCATATTAGGGCCCGCGACTCTAAGCCTCTCCGCTATATATAGTTCCGCGCTAGGAATGGGTATATAGGGATCGCCCGGGCCTTGCTAGACGTTTAAGCATAGGGTGATCGATCCTAATCTGCAGACGGTAGATTTCGGACAGAGAAGAACCTCGGCAGTATATATCGAGGCGATGAGGAGGTAGATCGGAAAGAGGTGATTAGAAAGCATTATGTATAGCCGAAGGGGTAGGAAGACTTAGGGCATATCATTAGAGAATTCTTACTTATAACAGCTAAATCTCTACTTAAAGAGGACCGCGCGGTGAACGAGACTATGTATTCGGCTGGCTCGCGAGAAGTGTCTATAGGGTTGAGGTTTTAACATTATCGTGCTAGCGGAACTGTGCACTAGCACGTCAAACTGTGCCTACTAGCTGGCTTTCTATATACACCCTTCGCCTCGAAAGGGACGCGAGATGACGCACCGGCTCCCTAAGAGCGAGCCCATTATAAAGACATACCGTGATAAGGGTTTTCCGCTGTCTAGCATCTGCCTGTCTCTATCATAGTAGCTATAAGAGATCTTCGGCCTATGCGCTCGTGGCTATGTTCTCACTTATGACAGTCGCGTACGCAGGCCCTAGACAGTCCGCTAGTGGGCGCGAGTAGTGCATAGCAGCTTCTAGGGATGTAGTACTGCTAGATAGCCGTTCCTAGAAATACGGCTAGAATAGATCAGCCAGACTACTAATGGTGCAAGCTATACCGGGCAAGGGTCGAAAGGCGCCGATGTAAAGGAGGCTCGACTCGTCGAGCTAGCTCTTAATTATTCACCGTTAGGCGATATAAACCTGTAGAACTTCTAACGACGGACTTTTCACTTCGACATTGTCTTCTTACACTACACAGACTACTGGAAAGCGACTTTCATCCGAACTTAATCTCTAGCTGCCGACTCTAAACGCTAATAGCGATGCTAGGCTTGTCCTATAAGGCCTCTACCTTCCTATAAAATCAGACGACTTAATTTCCCTAATACGGCTCTATTTAAGAAGTGCTTGTTTAATCGTGATCTTTAACATATCTCGGCGCCGCTTAATCTTCTATAGTCTCGCGACGACTCTGTTCTACCTGTAGGCTTTAGCGCTATATCTGCTAAGCCTAGGCATCCTAGATGGTGCGGTGCTGGTCTTAAGATTGGCTCTTAGTACTAATACTTAAAGGACAAAGTTTTGACCGTAGTAGAGACTTAGAGCTAGGTTTACTTGCTTAACAGATAGATAATAGCTCTTCCACAGAACGCATGATACACCTAGATTAACGTGAAATGACTGTCCGTGCGACCTAAGCTGTCGCCTCGTTATCATCTTATACTCTTAAGATATTTTGATTGCTTTTAATATAATGCGAGCTTAAGGATGTTACAAAATCTAATGTGGAGGCACTACACCTATGGTTACATGCGCAGGCTTTAGAACTATACCCGATGGTCGAAAAGACCTTCCTTCTTCGGTAAACGTCTTCTTAATCACGAATACAGCCCTGTTCTGCTTTCGAATTTCATTATGCTCTAGAACGAGAAATCCGTTATACATTATTCTAGTAAACTTAAAAATCCTAGCCGTTTTATTGCTCTTTTCAAAACTGTTCGGACTAGGCAAATCCGGGGGTTAGTTAGTTTAAAATCTTAGATGTTCGAAGGGACATATCTACGGGTATTTGTTAGCGTAGCGCGCTTCCGCTAACACTACGTAGCTACGTAATTATATGCTAAATCACTAAACTAATGCCGCTCGTTCTAGGCGTGTCAACTTTTAGTGCTAAAAATCAGGCGCCGTAAAGTTAGTGTCGGGCCTTAATTTTTGCCAAATTCTCACTCTATAGAGCACAACGGAGCATATAGAGCAACGTGCATACACTCATTATCTATTAGGTATATAGGTAGGCAGGTCTTTAATAGGAAGTCCTACGTTTAACTTAATTAGTTATTCTAACAGTCCCTTTAGTATACACTACTATACACACCTGCTTTACTTCGCTTAACACTCCTCTTTACGAGTCTAACCCTGTGACTAGTTATTCTTCCCTAGAATAGTTGGCCATAATAGGCTATTAGGATAAACAATTAAGTTAGATGTAGGGCTTTCTAGTAATTACCTACCTACTTATGTAGTAATTATATAAGGAGTATCTACATACTGCGCTCTATAATCGGTGCTCTACATAGAGCGAATAGAGCGCGTAGACTAATAATAGAGCGGCCGTAGAGTCCCTCCCATTAGCCAGAATTGTAATAGAACATCTAACTACATTGTGCAATTACATTTCGTCCTAAACTAGTATAGACGCAGCTGTCTAGGACTGCATTGCCAGTACACTATATCTAAGTAAGCATATTAGACTATATATAACGCGCTTAATACGCTTACCTTATAAGCGCTAGCGCACGGATAGTCGTAGCGTGTAGAATCGTTAGGAACGTAGAAGTAGCATCGCTGTGTTCCACTAGTACAGTACTGTAGAATATCTAACTATTAGCACGTAAAAAGATTATGCTAACAAGCAATATATTATACGCCTTTTATAGAACCGACGAAACCTCTTAGAGGCACTGTTCGCTTAACAAGATCGGTAAGGTGAGAAGATCCTTTAAAAGTGTCTATGGCTGGAAAAGCATTAACTATGGAAGTCGCTAATGCTAGGATGAGAACAACCGGAGTCATTATGATAGAATCTTCGATAGGAAATTCTAAAGTAAGATGTAGAAGATGAATGAAGTGTGTAATGGTTATCGAAGATACTGGTCATAGTGAGTGTTTATATTCCCATCGATAGCATCTAGCTGTAGACCTGCGAGAACTTAGTTAAGGATGATCCACTAGCAGACCCATCCTACGCGTGGACGTCTATCCTTCGCGCGGGCGTCTATCCTTCGCGCGGGCGTCTGTCCTTCGCGGAGGGGTCTGTCCTTCGCGTAAGGGTCTGTCCTTCGCGCAAGGGTCTGTCCTTCGCGCAAGGGTCTGTCCTTCGCGCAGGGGTCTGTCCTTCGCGTAAGGGTCTGTCCTTCGCGTAGGGGTCTGTCCTTCGCGTAGGGGTCTGTCCTTCGCGTAAGGGTCTGTCCTTCGCGCAAGGGTCTGTCCTTCGCGTAGGGGTCTGTCCTTCGCGTAGGGGTCTGTCCTTCGCGCAGGGGTCTGTCCTTCGCGTAGGGGTCTGTCCTTCGCGCAGGGGTCTGTCCTTCGCGCAGGGGTCTGTCCTTCGCGCAAGGGTCTGTCCTTCGCGCAGGGGTCTGTCCTTCGCGTAGGGGTCTGTCCTTCGCGTAGGGGTCTGTCCTTCGCGTAGGGGTCTGTCCTTCGCGTAGGGGTCTGCCCTTCGCAACGGGCGTCTGTCCTTAATATGGCTATCCCTTCTAATCTGACAGATTAATAGACTAGCCTTTAAATAAGAATATAACCTAGCTTTAAAGTAGTGGACTATAGGTATTTAGGAAGACTCCTTAATTAGGTATAATGCTTAACTTATAGTTCCTTATATATACTAGTTTTATTTCTCTACTAAATATTACGATCCTACTTATAAAAGAATTGTA
>JALPCE010000423.1:0-15728 GCA_026538705.1 Aureobasidium sp. GC_Fusr_1 | reverse complement strand
CCGCCTTCTGGCATTGGCGGTGGAGGAGGGACGTCAGGTGTTGGTGGAGGAAGCGGCGGCAATGCGGCAGGAGGTGCGGGTGAGGCAGAAGCAGGCGAGCCAGTCTCCATGGCTGACAGTGGGCGTGGCGGTGCCATGGTTCCGAAAAGCATCGAGGCAAGTTGTTTGGCGCTACCACCTGTGGGCCCGTCGTCATCCTCATCGGAAGACTCAGAGCCGACAACAGACCAGTCATCGTCATCTGCTGGCTTGGCGGTGCGACGAGATGATTGTGCAGTGGGCTCGGGCAAGATGGTCTTATTGGTGTCTTGCTGAGTGAAACGGTGGAAGGGGTTGGTCGAGGCGACATCAGCGGCAGCAGGTGATGCGATGGGCGCAGAAGGAGCCGCGGGTTGGTTCATGCTTCTAAAGAATGGATTCTTCGATTCCTCAGGAGGGCTGACGACGGTAGTGGGCACTGGCGGAGCAGGAGCGCTCGGCGGCGCAGGTGCGGCTTCAACAGGAGGGGCGGGCGACGCTTCCCTAGGAAGCTCTTGGCTGGCAGCGGGTGTGCTTTCCATGGGAGTGATGGTCTGTGGTCCGTCATCCTCATCTGAGCTGTCATCATTCATGCTCTCAAGCTGCAGTTGCAACTGTCGCTCTCTCTCCTTCGCAGCTTCGATCTCGGCACGTTGAGCATCACGTTGAGCCTTGAGACGTGCTTCCTTCTCTTCGGCGTCCTTGGAAGCTGCCTGTCTCTTCTTCTTTTCTTCTGCCTTCTTGAGTTTGCCTTGACGGACTTGCTCCTCAAGTGCACGCAGGCGTTCGGCAGCAGCCTCACGCTCCTTGCGAAGCTCTTCCTCTTGACGACGCTCTTCATCCTCAAGTTCTCGGGTCTCCGATGCTTGGGCTGATTGCTGCTCTTTGATTGCTTGCTCCATCTGTTGTTGCTCGAATCTCTGAGCTTCAGCCTTAGCTTGCTGCTCTTCTTGCTTGCCAACGGAGTCGCCACGGTTCTTGCGAGGTGCAGCGGCGGGCGGTACCTTCTTGCCAAGAGGCTTTTCAGCAGTAGGAGGCGCAATACTCTCTCCAGCCAGTCTCTGTTGTCTCTCTTCCTCTCTACGAGCATCGTCCTGCTCCGCCTGGCGCAAGCGATCTTCACGTTCCTTGCGCTCGCGTTCTTGGCGCTGTTGTGCAGACTCGCCGGGCTTGACGGGTGCTCTGATACCCAATACAGCAAGACGTTCAGCCATGCGCTGCTCAGCTTGCTGTTTGATAAAGGCGGCGCGATCCTCTGCGGTCTTGTAGGTGTTATAGGAACCTCCACGAGGCGTCTCGCTTCTAGCAGCAGGGCTCTCGACACGAGCGCTACTGCTACGGCTAACCTCTTCAGTACGTGGCGATGCGACACGGTCGCGGGTGTTGGGAGTTCTGTGGGAGGTCAGAATCATCACGCGAGGCATGTATCTATCAACTTACTCATCCTTTCTGATGCGAGCAGTTCTGCTGCTTCTTTGCATGTCAAAAATGAAATCCTTCACCTCGTCCTCAACACCAAGTCCGTCTTCCCATCTTCTTCTCTCGTGCTCGGTCGCAGCATCTTCAGAACCTTCCTTCAGGCTAGACTCGATGGTTCTGCTGAATTCAGTGACCGAGTCCTCGACATCACGCACCATTCTCTCATTCTCCTCTCTTTCGAGGCGGACGCGATTGCTCTCGTCTTCCAATCTCTTTGCAGCACCTGCTCCATCGTCACCCGAGGCGGCAGCGGGAGCAGGTTTGCCTGTGAGGGCGGCAGAACGAGCCTGCATCATTGCCCTCGCTCTTGCCTTGAGACGGTCAGATTCTGTCACAGCACCTCCAGGTCCAGTACCAACAATGGCAGGAGCTGAGCTGGGGTTGGCCTTGGCATCCTTGAGGCGGAACAGCTCTAGCTGAGCATCTGCAATGGCTCTCTCGCAGCGTCGGACGTGAGATGCCAACTCGGGCAGGCGGTCAGATAATGTTTGGAGCTGCCTCTTAAGAGCTCTGCGTTCAGCATCCGAGTCAGTGGTACGGAATCCAGAACTCGGGTGTCCATCAATGTCTTCTTGAATGCGACGGATACGTCTGTAAAGCTCATCTGCTTCCTTACGATCTTTGCGATCAAGCACGTCCTCCTCGTCAGCTCTTCCCTCATCTTCAAAGTCCATGGCATCAAGAAGAACCTGTTTTTCACGGATAGCCTTCTTCAATTGATCAACTGACATCTCTTCGACAGGCTTCTCCTGAGCAGGAGGGGCAGTACGACCAGCATCGCCTATGCGGCGACGTGCAGATGAGCGGTAACCAACATCCTCATCGTTGTTCTTATAAACGGTGGCATCCTTGCGAGGGCCAGCAATGCTTGCGCCTGCACCAGCGAAAGAGTGGTTCTTGAGGTAGCTAACACCGGTCTTCTGAGGCTGCAAGAATGCGCCAGTGGTTCTTCTTGATTGCGCATCTTGCGAGAGATGCGACTTCATGGTTCCGATAGCATCGTTGATGTTCCTAGTGGAAGGAGGTACAAGCTCAGCAGGAAGCTTGGCTGGGACAGGGTAGCCGTTCAGTCTGCGGTAGATCAAATGCATAGCCACAGCAAACTCATCGAGATTGAGTTTGCCTCTGTTGTGAGGGTCTGACAGAGTCCAGATACGCTCAAGATCATCCTTCTCGAGACCACTCTGGCCGAAGATCTCGATTGCGGTGGCACCGCTGATTGCGCCTCTACTCAAACCATCCCAGGCCTTGAACATGTCATCGTAGATCTTCTTCTCGTCCTTGGTGATGGCCCATGGGACGGTGGCGTTGCCACGAAGACCGGCAGTGCTGAAGCCTGTCTCGCGACCAGGCTGAGGCATCATTTGCTGCTGAAGTGCTTGTAGATTGGGAAGACCAGAAGCTGGGGCATTAACAAGACCCCACTGTCCAGGACGTCCAGTGGGCTGAGCATTCAGAGGGGCCAGAGGGAAGCCAGTGGGCTGTGGTGACAGGCCTTGGCCAAAGCCGGTCGGCATGGGAGGCATAGGAGGGCGAGGACCAGTGTAGCCCGTAGCTTGGGATTGGAAGCCAGTCTGTTGAGGCTGCAGACCAGTAGGTTGAGACTGGAAAGGCTGCGATTGGAAACCAGTTTGCTGAGGCTGGAAGCCTGTAGGCTGGGGGTTGAGTTGTGACAGAAGCTGGCTGCTGGATGGCTGAGGTTGAGGTGCCTGGATAGTTGGCACATCGGGGAAGCTGGGAGCATTGCTTGCTGGCTGCGAGGCAGGCTGTGCGTCCGCGACACCGAAGGAGATGATGTCGACCATGCTAGAGACCTCGTTTGTGACTCTTTCGGGCAGCTGGGCAGGAAGGTCCTTTCCGGTAAGCTTCAAGTTGCACAAGTACATGGCCAAAGCAAACTCTGGGAAGAGCAATTGACCAGACTTTGTGGTATCCGATAGCATCCAGATCTGAGACAAGGCGTCTCCCGGAAGTTTTGAACGAAGGAGAAGGTCCTTGGCCTTGTCGCCGGACAGAGCTTGATCGTTGCCAACAGCAGATCTGAAGAGCTGTTCGAACTTGGACTGGTCCTGAGCGGTGATGAACGACAAACGAATGTTGGGAATCTTGGACGACTGGGATGATGTCTGGGTGGGTTGGGGCTGCTGGCGAGCAGGAGTGGAACGGAAGGAGTCGGCCATCTGTGACGAGGTCATACCGGTAGGTTGAGGTAGCTGCTGGGGGGCAGCAGTCGGCTGGGGCGATTGGAATTGCTGCTGCTGCTGTTGCGGTGGTTGCTGTTGTTGCTGCTGGGGAGGGAAGCCGGTGTACTGGGGCATGAGACCACCCTGGAATTGGTTCTGCTGCTGCTGAGGAGGGAAGCCGGTTGCTTGAGGCTGGAGCGACTGTTGCTGAGGTGGAAAACCAGTCGCCTGAGGCTGTAGAGACTGCTGTTGGTGCATGGGGGGCATGCCGGTGTATTGCGGTTGCATGAAACCTGTAGCCTGAGGGCCGAAGCCGCTGAAGTTCTGCTGGGATTGCTGGCCATATTGCTGTTGGCCTGGGCGGCCCTGGTTGGCGCCGCCCAAGAAGGAGTTTGAGCCCGAGAACATGGTCGTTGACCGTCGCGTTCAGAAGGAAGTCGCGAAGACGAACTGGGAAGTCGAGATTGGGCTGCTCCTCGTGGCATTTGGGGAAGCCGCGACCATCCTGGTCCATGCACCTCCATGCCAAGTCCCACGTCACCGACTGTTCGAGGTCTTGCATGTGAGAGTCGGTCGTCCAACAACTGGAAGCACTCGCTCATCACAGCACCCATCATGCCGCCCAAGCAGAACGGAGAGACTGAACACGACCTGCAGGATGCCGACTTTGCCAAGGTATAACCTCTCCAACAAGAAACAAGCACACCCCGTCCTGACACACTCTACTCCAGGCGTTCCAGGAGCTCAACCGCGGCGAACAAACCGCTACCGCTCTCGAGAACCACCTCGCTGCCCTCGAAGCAAAGATAGACGAGCTGCTCGCTGCTACTGGCCAACAAGACCAACCCGAATCTTCCACACAATCCAACGGCACGACTCGCAACCCAAACACCCAGACAGACTCATGATTCGGGCGCCCGTCCCACATCAACCAAGCCACTATAAGACACTCGCCCTCTGACATTCTGTTTGAGCCTAGACCCTGTAGAAGCCCACGTTGGACATCCGCTTCGACAAACTTGTCGGGGAGCATCGTATCTACAATACACGGAACCGAGGGGCCAGTGCTGCGCTCGTAAAGACGTCATGTATATAGAAGGAGCTCGGTCTATGCTGAATGCGTGCACTTGGGTATCACATCTCGCCTCTCAGAGGCCTCCAACAGTTGTAGGCTTCACCTCAGACCCAGAAGCCGCAAAGATATTCTCAAAATGGAACACTCCGTCTGATCCCTTCTCCACCACTCCCTTTTCGGTCACGACTCCATCAATCAACTCTGCTGGTGTCACGTCGAAGGCAGGGTTCCACACATCAATGCCGTTGGCAGCAATGCTGACAGTCTCGATCTGCTTCAGGTCGAGCGATGCGCCCTTGAAACAAGGTCCCTTGATCATCGTCATCTCTTTGCCTGCTCTCTCTTCAATCACGATGTCTGCTCCGGACTTGGTTTCCAGGTCAATGGTTGTGCGAGGTGCTGCTACCAAGAATTTGACTCCGTGGTGCTTGGCCAGGATTGCAAGTGAGTAGGTGCCGATCTTGTTGGCAGTGTCTCCGTTGGCCGCGACGCGGTCTGCTCCAACCACGATTGCTGCAATGTTCTCGGTAGGTCCCTTGAGACGGAGCAGTGCAGCGGCCATGGAGTCTGTCACCAGAGTTGCGGGGATCTTGTCGTGCACCAACTCGAAAGCAGTCAATCGTGATCCTTGGTTGTAAGGTCTGGTTTCGCTGCAGAATGCTCTCTTGAGCGATCCTCGTGCGTAAACAGAGCGAATGACTCCGAGAGCGGTACCATAACCCGCGGTTGCCAGAGATCTCAATCAAAATTAGTACAATTGTATACTCGTCTTTTCCCGTACTCAATACTCACCCGGTGTTGCAATGGGTCATTATGCTGACCTGGTCCTTGCCTCCAGCAGCGTTCTTGAGGATCCAGTCGGCACCGTGCTCACCAATGGCCTTGTTGTCCGAGACGTCGTCAACAAGCATTTGCTCTGCAGCCTTGACATATGCGTCCTTGACAGAAGTACCCGAGGCACCTTGACTTTTGGCGGCAGTCTGCACGATCTTCTGCAACTTTCTGGCAGCATCTGCCAAGTTTACAGCGGTAGGTCTGCTAGTGACCAGATACTCGAGCTTCTCCTGAATGAAGACCTCTACCTCTTCAGCAATGTTTGACAGTTCCTTCTTTCCAGCAATAAGTTCAAGTTCCACGGCCAGGCCCAGAGCAGCAACAATGGCAATGGCTGGGGCGCCACGAGTTCTCATTTCCTTAATGGCGTGCCATGCATCCTGCGCAGACTTGACCCCATCGTAAACTTCTGTGTGAGGCAACTGGAGCTGGTCCAGAATGTCCAACTTGCCACGGCTGTACTTGATTGCCTCGAGAACCATGATTGATGTGCTTGGTATTTTATCAAGTGGATGAGCAGCGTGGTGACCGAATTTCTCTGCCCCGCCAAAATGTTGATTTCTGCCCCGCCGAGTGAGCTTTGACAGACATTCGTTCCCTTCGACCATCAGCAGTTGCCTTCACGATGGCATTTCTACATGGTCCACGATGGTCCCACTTGGTCAACCTTACCGCGCGCGTAGTGTCGTCATTACTTGTAGCTAGCTCCAGTATTTGTTGACCCCTCATGCATACATAGCTGTGAGGCCATGTCGCCTCTACAACGTCTCTCAGTTCTTTCAAAACACGTACTCGGTTCTACAAAGCTTCAGAATCGCGCATACACCATGTCTTCCCAGTTCACGCTTCAGACTACCCTCCCTCTGCCGAACTCTTCGATCAAGATCCCCGCCCTCGGTTTCGGTGTCTACCAATCGCATGGCCCTACCTGCAAGACATCGTGTCTGACTGCCCTCGAGGCCGGCTACCGTCACATTGACAGTGCACAATACTATGCCAACGAGCAGTTGGTCGGTGACGCTGTCAAGGAGTCCAACGTGGACCGCAAGGATGTCTTCATTACCACCAAGATCCTGAGCCCTGGCAAGGATGAGGAGGAGACATACCAATCGCTCGTCGAGAGTGTGAACAAGATCGACCAGGGCGGTTACGTCGATCTGTTCTTGATCCACAGCCCTAGCTCTGGTCCTCAGGGTAGAAAGACTATGTGGACTGCACTTGAGAGACTGCACAAGGAGGGCAAGGCCAAGGCCATTGGTGTCAGCAACTTTGGCAAGGGTCAGATCGAGGAGTTGAAGTCGTTCGCCAAGGTCTGGCCGCCGCATGTCAACCAGATTGAGGTATGTTGAGTCTCAGATATACTATTCGTTCGTAAGTTATTAACAAGCCTGCAGCTGCACCCCTGGAACCAGCAGCGTGTGGCCGTCGAGTACTGTCAAGCCAACAACATTATCGTCGAAGCCTACTGCCCCTTGGTCCGCAACCAGAAGGCCGACGACCCAACACTTAACTCGCTGTCCAAGAAGTACAACAAGTCGACTGGCCAGGTCTTGATTCGTTACTGCTTGCAAAAGGGATGGGTGAGTTGATTTGCCGTCATCGGTTGTTTGAAGGTCATGCTGACACACGTTTCTCAGGTCCCTCTCCCCAAGAGCGATACCCCCAGCAGAATCAAGGACAACGCAGACATCTACGACTTTGAAATTAGCAAGGAGGACATGAGCAAACTCGACGATCTGGACCAAGGTGCCGCAGGCGCCATCGTTCAAGCCGTAGACAACTAGACAGCCATCAAATCTGCCCCCGAGCAATGATGAAAAAGGAGATTGAGAGTTCTGTCACAGTGCCAATCATTTGTGAACATGTCGCATGCAGGAACACACCCCGTATCCGTTCGCGGCGTTGACAGGATTGCGCAAAAAGTCAAACTCCTATTCTCCTTCTCCCCCTCACGATATGTATGTTTCAGACGCGTCTGCGACGAACTGTTACGGAGAAACGTCCGCGATGCAGCATTGCGATGCGACTCAAGTATATATGTACAAAGCCCATGAGGAATATACTTTGATGAGATTTACCTTCTGTAGTCTGGTTAATAAATATAGATCTGCGGTCATCATATCTCGTACTCCAAGTTTAATGACATGTCCACAGAGCGATACGGTGTGGGTGCGCTATAAGAAAGGTTCACCTCCACACGTGCCCATCCAGGCACCAGAGGTCCAGAGCAGCTGCGCCCAAGGATGTTCCTGTGTATCCTTGAGGCTTGAGCTGAAATCAGCCACGCTGTACCCTTTGTTGTCACTCGATCCACCTCTTTTTACCGATCAACTCATCTGGGCGTTGTAGCAATCCAGTTGAATTACTCCATGTACAAGTAACCATCCAACGTTGTTTGAATGGTCAACGGGGCATCTAGAAATGTATAGGAAACGGACGCGATGTTCACTCTGTTTTTATGGTGCTAAATTTGGTGTTGGCAAGCCCGCAGCTTCGCCGACAGGTGTGGACGGATTCAGCAGCTCTGTTTGGGCAGGCTGCTGTTTGTTGGGTTGGGTTGAGCTGCGAGGATCGCAATGACCGTTTTCTCTCAGCTGCGCGCGGGTTTTTGACGTTACTGCCACAATTGGGCCGCTGCCATTCGGAGTAAGCACGATGGTACAAGACGTTGCGAAGGATAAGCCCTTTCCTTCGTATCGCCCAGAAGGAATGAACTCTATATGTGCGAAAGAGAATATGGAGTAAGGTACGGCAAGGGAAAGGATCAAAAAAGCCACACTTAAGGTCCACCACCCCTCTAATTCTCTCGTATTCACTCCCCTTGCTTGACTGCTATCGTACGGTCTGGTAATTGTTATAATCATAATACGCATCCTTCCCTTTCGTATTTACCCCCTTCATCCCTACCTTTTTTGATTCTTCAGCACCTGTAAGCGACGCTTTTTCTTGTGCGACACTATTCATCTTCTTTGTTTTGCTTGCAGAAAGTGTAAAGAGCGGCGCAAAGATGGGCTCAGAAATATTGGATGAGAAGACAGAGCAGAACGCACCATTATTATCGCCAGAGGAGTACGAGAACGACATCAGCGACAGTGAGAGTGTGCACAGTGAGGAGATGGCCGTCGCGCCGTCAGCTGTGTCGTCGCTGCACCCTGCATTCTTTATAGCGTAAGTTGTTCGCCCAAAGCACACCTACCTTGTCAACCCTCGACTTACACGCGAGATAACCAGACTATGGATTGGTATGAGCTCTCTAGTCATCCTCTTCAACAAATGGATCCTACACAATGCCGACTTCAAATATCCCATCTTCCTTACCTCATGGCATATGTTCTCGTCCGCTCTGGTGACCCAGATCATGGCCCGCTATACCGGATACCTCGACTCCCGCCATAAAGTCCTCATGACCAAACGAGCCTACCTACGCGCCATTGTCCCCATCGGCCTATTGTTCTCGCTGTCTCTGGTCTGCGGCAACGTCACCTATCTATACCTCAGCGTCAGTTTCGTACAGATGCTCAAGGCCGCAGCACCTATTGCCGTCCTCCTCGCTACCTGGATGTTCCACCTCTCCGAACCTTCCCTCACCGCCTTTGGAAACATTTGTATTATCGTCGTGGGTGTGGTTATTGCTTCTCTGGGGGAGGCCCAGTTCAACATTCTAGGCGTCGGATACCAACTCGCAGGCATTGTTTTTGAAGCCACTCGCCTGGTCATGATTCAGAGACTCTTGTCTGCGGAATTCAAGATGGATCCTCTGGTTTCGCTATACTACTTTGCTCCTGTGTGTGCTATTACAAACGGCATTCTGGCACTGGTGTTCGAGGCCTCACGCATGACCTGGGCGGATTTTGAGCGCGTGGGTGTATTCATGCTCCTCTTGAATGCAGCAGCGGCTTTCCTCCTCAACTTTGCCTCTTTGCTCTTGGTACGTTTATTCCCCGAACAAGCTCGCGCTTTTGGCAATGCAAGAATCAGAAGTACTGACACATAAAATCGCAGATTGGCAAGACCTCCTCTCTCGTCCTTACCCTCAGCGGTGTATTCAAAAACATCCTGATCGTCTTTGCATCGATGCTCTTCTACCACGACACCGTCACCAGCATGCAATTCATGGGCTTTGCGATCGCTCTCGGCGGATTGGCTTACTATCAGTTGGGCGGTGCACCTGCCGTCCGCGCATACTACGGACAGGCCATCAACAGATTTTCAGAATACAGAAGACCGAGCGAGGCAGACCCTGTTTCGGCGGTCGAAGCGCAGGAAGTCGTTGTGACGACGAGGAGAAGTGAGGAAGAAGTCAAGAGCCCTGGGTTTGTGAACATCAAGAGTGCTTGATTTTTGGGACAACCCAGTTGGAACCCCTAATGAGTATATGATGTCCTTTTTCACTTCTTGTCAACCCTATTCATACAGATTTTTTTGATACTCAGCGTCTGGTGGCAGCTATCAGTTGCGACATCAGCGGTTTCTCGCGCATTGCTGTTTGTTCTCCTTGACGTATCGATCATGAGGTCCTAGCCCGAATTCTCCTATCTCACGCCGGTCATGTCCGTAAGAACCTGTTCAAGGGTTGGATCAAGGCAGCTGTAACGGCTCGGCCCTTGCATAGACGAACGGTCACTACTGTGAGTCTGTTGTGGTTCTGCTGTTAGGGATCTGTATCCTGCAGATTGCAGATCCCGGCTGAGCTCGTTTCTATAGAAGGGCTTAGTGCAAGCTCCTTTCTACTCCCAAAAGGTCACAATTCTTGTAGGACACTTCTCAAATTGAGGGTTGCAATCAACGCAACTCAAGACCTTTCCAAGTGTGTATTCAGGTGGGAAAGGCGGGGTGATGATGGCCCGTATGTTTCCTTCTTTATTAGCCGACATGCCGGTGTCTGGAAAGGGCATAGCACGATAGATCAGTGGTGAACGGAACTGGACACAAGAACTTCAACGCACACCTTCAGTCAGTTTCCCATTGTACAGCTTGGATCCAATATCTCAACCAGCAAACGATATCGCCATAATCTGAATTTCCATCCTGCTATGAACTAAGGTCGACTAAGATGGCTTCCCATATCCTTAATTCTTCCACACTCCGTACAAAACGTCTATCTCTGCTGCTTTGGTTCATACTGCAGTCCTCTATTCTAGTCGTATATGCGCAGACGACTAACGACATTCGCCAAACCACAAGCAGTTTTGACTGGAACACTGTATCTAAAGCTCCCTACCTGCAGTATTCGCCATGCTACGGAGGAGACTTCCAATGTGCTCGTTTGGAAGTACCGATGGATTACTGGAACGGCACAACAAATGCTTCAGTAGTGCTGGCTCTAATCCGCAGACCTGCTGCTGTCCCCGTCACACATCCGCACTATGGAGGCGCTATCTTGGTAAACCCCGGTGGACCTGGTGGTAGCGGAGTTGACTTTTTGCTGAAAGCGGGAGAACAAATCAGCAATATCGTCGACTCAGAAGACGGTAAATATTTCGACTTGGTATCGTTCGATCCGAGAGGTGTGGGTCATTCTACACCAGCCATCTCTTGCTTTGGCAATCCAATCTTGGAACAGAGCTGGAATATTCGGACGTGGGAGGAAGGCACTTTTGACTCTTCTAATGCTGCTTTGGGACGTATCTGGGCCATGTCGCAGGCTAAACGAGGAAGCTGCTCTGTTCCATTCTCAGAGGATCAGGCAGATATCAGAAAGTATGCCACGACAGCCTATGTTGCTCGCGACATGCTGCAAATCGTCGAAGAGCATGGCAAATGGCGAGAACAAGAAGCCGACCGACTGTCACGAAAGCAGCACTACTATCGCCCCTCAATGCAGCAGCAATTATCTAACATCCTCAGATACGAGCCCGGAGAAGAAAAGCTGCAGTATTGGGGTTTTAGCTACGGCACCTATCTGGGCAGCACATTCGCTGCCATGTACCCCGACAGAGTCCACCGAATCATTCTGGATGGCGTGGTAGACGCCGAGAACTACAAACAAGCTCTGTGGTCCAACAACCTGGTCGATGCAGAAAAAGCCATGGATTCATTCTACCACCACTGCGCACGAGTAGGCCATTCCTCATGTGCGCTGGCAAATCGAAACGGCGAGACCAAAGCAACAGATATCAAGCGACGAACAGCGAGTATCCAAGAGCGTCTACTCGACGCGCCAATCGCCGTCCTCGGTCCTCGTCCAGAAATCATCACATACAGCGACTTGCGAATGTTGATGTTCCTGAGCCTCTACGCGCCACTAAAAGGCTTTCCTCTGCTGGCCACAATCTTGTCGCAACTGGAAACAGGCAATGGCACTGGATTCGCACAAATCTTACAAAAGTACCATGTCATGAGCTGTAACCTAAGCGACGGTGAAAGTCCAGGTATCCGCGACTTTCCAGACGATGCCTCAACGGTGATTGCATGCAGCGATGGAGATGACCAGACCAATGTCACTCGCCCAGCATTCGAACAATTCGCCAATGAGCTCGTGGAGATTTCGCCTACGATTGGTGCCGTTTGGTCTGTGTTGCATATGCATTGTATACACTACAGTCTGAGGCCTGTGTATAGGTACACAGGGCCATGGCAGGCAAAAACAGCACGTCCACTGCTGTTCATAGCCAATTCGGCAGATCCAGTCACACCCGCCGAGAATGCGCATACCATGGCGAAAGGCTTTGACAATGCCGTTACACTGGTTCAGGATTCTGTAGGCCATACTTCGCTGGCTGCGTTTAGTAATTGTACTGTTCAGTACGTGAGGAGATACTTCCAGACTGGCAAGCTGCCGGAGGTCAATACGACGTGTCTTGCTGATGAGGTACCCTTTGGCACATCCAGCGGGAGGGGCGTTAAAAAACTTCGGAGATTTGACACTGGTGGTGCAGGCCATGCAGTTATCGCAGACGCTCTACTGAGGCATGGTGTAGGCAAACACATACATACTGAAGGGGATATGTAGATATGTATACATGTCTGCTTGGAAGCTCTGAGGGGCCGTGGGAACATAAGTTGCATGAAGCGACTCGTACATAGTGGTTCATACCCGAAAGTCAAGACGCAACTTCCGGTAAAAATGGCTATAAATATTTTTTCATTACATCGTTATTTGTTTCTTGATCCTGGAAAGACACGGTGGTTCATGAAAGTCTTTCTGACCACACGATAGCCATGCCAAATCGCAATGCTTCCCTACATAGCATTACTCAAACCACGCTAGATGCGGTGGGATCGCGAGCAGCTCTGCGTTGACGATGCAACACAACGGCCGACTATAGCAAGGGAACAAGGAACACAATGCTACATCACGGTCAGTGTCTGTTTACAACGTAGATTGAGGCAATATGACTTACAGGAATAGTCCCGAGATAAGCAGTGAAAGACCGCTTGAACCGTCCACCACCATGTCGCGGATAGCGATCAGGAACATGATCAACCATAGCGTGGTCTTGATACAACAAGAGGTGACCTCAAACCAAGGTTTCAAGTTTTGGCGCGAAAACATGACAATTTCGGTGACGATGAGGACAAAGCTGACACTGGCCCATGCTATCCAGATGGCAGCGCCGACACTGCAAAATCCATCAGCCATCATCATCTGAGTGGCGTAGATAGTGTTCATACCGAAGAGCAGATTGTACTTTGCTGCTATATGAAGTGGCATGGTCTTGGAGAAGGGACTCTGTGCCTAGTGCGAAGGCTCCAATGCCCCAACCGACGATGCAGACAATGAGTTGGGCCATCCAGAAAATGATGAGGAATGCTTTGCTCCAGGCTGGAAGTTCGTTGATGGCGTATTTCGGGAGTGCTTGCATGTCAGAGAAGCGTTGGGGGGTGGGTCGATAGCCAGGGTAAATCATGTTGGATGGATTGAGGTCCGTGAATGTGTATGTGACTTAGGATGTGGGCGGTATGTAGGTGGATAGCAGATACAAAAAGGCGAGGAAGAAGAAGGTATATATCCTAAAAACTCAGACCTACCTTGACAAGACGCAGGCGCCTGAATTTACAGCACTGACAGTGTGTCAGCCATGGTTGTTGGTAAGGGATCCATGGTAGGGGCTGAAGGATCAATTGCAGGAGGCTGAGTGAAGAGGTTTGCAGCTTGGCAAGTCCGTGAACAGCTGCCGACTGACTCTTGAGCTATAGATATGTATATGAGAGTCGAGCGTTCGTTATATACGCGGTGACACAGCCACGAGATAAAGTGTCCGCAGCAGCCAAGTCGAAAGACGTCGTGGCGTAGACATAGACATAGCTGGAGACAGAGGAGTGAGATACATACACTCTCAAGGCATGGCATTGATGTACGGAACAAGTCGGTGCTTTGTTGCAAGGTGCGTTTCGAAAGGACGTGAGAGTGCGAGAGTGAGACGGTGAAACTGCAGAGAAGTTATGGAAGATGCACAAGCAGATATGAAGTCTTGGCATTGTTGTGAAAGCGTGTGACGGCATTGGAGAGCTTCAGTCCGTGGTCCCGACACTCGCAATCCGCCCAAACACCATCCATCTATCACCTTCACCTTGCCGCCGTCGCCTTCACATCACACGAACCCATCCAAACATACCAATCTCACAATAGTCACGATGAGCGCCGACCCCGAGAGAGAACACGCGCTGGACGGATACAAGACCAAGCTGCTAGAGTCAAGAGAATGGGAGGCAAAGCTCAAGGCGCTGCGGTTAGAGATCAAGGGCCTGCAACACGACTTTGACGTTTCCGAGGACAACATCAAGGCCCTGCAGAGTGTCGGTCAGATTATCGGCGAGGTTTTGAAGCAGCTGGACGAGGAGAGATGTGAGACCCATCCCTCTTACCATCGACAGCGACACAACTGACACACGACAGTCATCGTCAAGGCATCATCAGGCCCGCGCTATGTCGTCGGATGCAGGAGCAAGGTCGACAAGCTCAAGCTCAAGCAAGGAACCCGCGTCGCTCTCGACATGACAACCCTCACAATCATGCGCATGCTCCCGCGAGAGGTCGACCCGCTCGTCTACAACATGTCCCTCGAGGACCCTGGCCAAATCAACTTTGCTGGTATCGGTGGTTTGAATGAGCAAATTAGAGAGTTGCGCGAGGTCATTGAGCTGCCGCTGAAGAATCCAGAACTCTTCCTCAGAGTCGGCATCAAGCCGCCAAAGGGTGTCTTGCTATACGGTCCTCCCGGTACCGGAAAGACCCTTCTAGCCAGAGCCGTCGCCAGCAGTCTGGAGACGAACTTCCTCAAGGGTAACTACTCACCACCGTTCAATCTTCTGACCACTACTGATCCAAGTGTCCAGTCGTCTCGTCCGCCATCGTCGACAAGTACATTGGTGAATCCGCCCGCCTCATCCGCGAAATGTTCGGCTACGCAAAGGAACACGAACCCTGTATCATCTTCATGGACGAAATTGATGCCATCGGTGGTCGCAGATTCTCAGAAGGTACCTCTGCCGACAGAGAAATTCAAAGAACCCTCATGGAACTCCTCAACCAACTCGACGGTTTCGATTACCTGGGAAAGACAAAGATCATCATGGCTACAAACAGACCCGACACTCTCGATCCTGCCTTGCTGCGTGCCGGACGTCTGGACCGAAAGATTGAGATTCCTCTGCCCAACGAGGTTGGCCGTATGGAGATTCTCAAGATCCACGCCGAGGGTGTGCAAAAGGAGGGTGAAATCGACTATGAGAGTGTCGTCAAGATGAGTGACCAGCTCAACGGTGCCGATTTGAGAAACGTCGTGACCGAAGCGTGAGTTTTATCCTTTGCGCATCTTCTCAGACAATCATGCTGACACCTTTCCTTTTAGCGGCCTCTTCGCCATCAAGGACTACCGTGACGCCATCAACCAAGACGACTTCAACAAGGCCGTCCGCAAGGTCGCCGAGTCAAAGAAACTCGAAGGCAAGCTCGAATACCAGAAGCTGTAGATGACCTAAACCCAAACCTTCTGCATGCGCATCTTCCAAACATGAGCGGGGGCGTTTTAGTTTTCTCGGGCACAAATGGTCGGCTTCTTTTTAATGATAGCAAAGGAGGGACATGCGAGAAAGGAGAGTATGGGCTGCTCTCGACAAAGGGTGTCATATTTTCCCCGATTCGACAAATGCGAGGTGAATCATTGTACCATAGGTGTTTTCCCAATACAATCAAT
>JALPCE010000422.1:0-15827 GCA_026538705.1 Aureobasidium sp. GC_Fusr_1 | reverse complement strand
AGCAAAGTTATGCAAAGCTACATAATCATGCACGACATTTTACCAACCAAGTCCATCTGTTTGATGCCCGTTCAGAGGAATTTCATCTCCATCTTCAAGCATTCCCATGGAAGAGCGGAAAAAGATGTATTAATCGACAGAGTTGAGCACAGGAATGTAAGCCAACGTCAACCAAGATGAAACCAGAACCAAACCAAAAAAAGCAGCAACCAAGATCCAATCCTGTCTTCACCATCAACAGCAGCAAAACCACTCCAAAAACCTCATCCACCATGCGGTCTTCTCCTTGGAACTACTACCACGTCTTTCATCATCACACCCACATGGCTCAAACTCATCCTCTGTGAGTTCCACGTATTGAGCATCCCACAAGCGACCACACACATGACGACTTCCACATCTCGAACACTTGCATCCTGGTTTGTCGGGAGCAGGGTCACTAAAGACGACAGCCGCAGTGATGGGCCATAACCGAAGAGTGCAGGGTTGAGGGCATATAATAGGATCTGGGTCTTCGTGGGAGCTTGGGTTACCGCAGCAGCAACGATAGACCCAAGTAACTTCTGGCTTGCCGTAGCAGCAGTGGGGGGCTGAGTAGCGAATCTTCTTTGTTCCTTTGTCGGCTGGAGGCCCCTCTTTAGATAGATCGGTGGCGTCTTGTACAGATGTGTGGGCTGCGTCGGTTGTCATCCAAGATTCGTCTGCGATCCCAGACTCCAGACCATGATCATCCCAGTTGCTGTCAGTTGGCACACCTCCATCTTCAGAACCTCCCCTCTGTCTACGAGGACGAAGAGGCCGAGGTTCATGATCGTTGTCCTTGCTGTCGGTGTACGAGTCCTCGCTCGATTCAGGTATATGATGTAGAGTCCTAGCAGCACAGCCCGGACAATGTATCTGATTGTACTCCCAGATGCGATTGCAAATATTGCAATGCATGATGGACTTGTTGCGGCGAAGGCGAGTGGGATCCCAGGTTGGATCTTCAGCATGTACAGTCGCACCCGTAATCTCTTGCTCATACTCCTGGCTAGGCGTATCAAACTCAGGGTCGTAGTAACCGTGATGTTGGTCTCGGAAGGCGTCGATGGAGAAGGGCACTGTGCCTGGAGGAAATTCATGGATGATGGTCGTCTGAGCGCTTCCGGAGGATTGCGGGCTTTGATGTGCAGTGTATGTAGGTCGATTGGTTGACTGAGCGTCCATGTCGGCTGGTGCACTGTGTCTGCGGCCGGACCCGTGGGCTTTGATGAGTGGTTCTGTGTCGTCTGCGCTGCGACTTCTGTATCGACCAAAGCTGATGATTCGGAGGAAGTGGCGACGTATCGAGCCTGGTGGGCTGAAAGAAGGCATGATTGGGTTTGTTGGTCCAGGAAGAACAGTTGAGAAGTGGAGGGAAGCGACTATATCACCTAGGCCTCCGATCGTGTTGCCCAACGAGTGGACGTGACTGTATATCGTGTTGGCGGACTCATTGGGATATGGATTAGCCATGACTGCCTAGATAGATATGTTGTGGAGGGTGTGCTTGTGAGAGGTGTTAGCAGATGATGTCTCGATCAGACACTGCTGTGACACTGAGACATTCAAGGATGCAGCGCATGTCAGAAGAAAGCCGAAGGGATGAGAAGAAATTGTTGAACTACGACAGATTCTGGTAGCAAACAGCAGTCAAACCAGATAAACTCTTTCAGAGAAATTGTCTTTGGAACGAAATTAGTATTTTGTCATTATGTTCATACTGCGATAACTTTAGACAGAGCCTCCATTGACGAATTTCGCTCGTTGTGCATGACGCATAAGGTCATACAGTCCACCAAGTCCTTAGCTGTTCGATTATCAGTATATGAGATTGACAATATGCATTGGTTCGAAGCTCACCAGTCATCCTCTTTACAGAGTCATCTCCTTCGTCTCTGCCATTCATACGAGTGTACATCAAGACAGTTTCGTTCCGCTCCTTGCGACATTTCTCGTACAGTCGCAAACGTTCAGGAATCTGTTGCTTGGAAGTACCTAGTGGGAGAAGGACAGCGACCGAAACTGCGTCTTCGATAGCCATGGCACCACCCTGTCCCATGTCTTGAATTGTGTCAGCTTTGCATATACGCATGCACTATGGATTGCAATGTCTTACAAGGTTGGAAAGGATGAGCAGCATCGCCAATGATGGCAGAAGAACCTTCACACCACTTGGGCAGAGTCTTCATGTCGTACATGTCCCAGATCTTGAGACTATCTCCAGAATTCTCCATGGCTGCCTGGACTGCGGGACAAAAGTCTTTGAATGCGCGAAGCATGAGGTCTGTGTTTCCAGATGTGTTGTATTCTGTGAAACGTCAGTACAAGCTCTGACCTCTCAACGAAGCCATGTCTTACCATCTATGCTGGTGTTTTCGGGGTCCTGGAATTCTGAAGATGGAGCAAAGGCACACATGTTCATGATTTTGTCGTCACCGCAAGGATAGGCTACCAATCGACGATCGGGAGCCGACCATTCAACAAAAGCTCCTGGTGTCTCGATAGACACGCGATCGGTTCTGGGGTCGGCCAGCAACGTCTCCTTTGATACCAACCAGCGCATACAAGACTTGCCAACAGCATATGGTTGGATCTCACCAACAATTTGCTTTCGCGTAAAAGAGTGAAGACCATCTGCTCCAAGAAGTAAATCACCAGTGAAAATCCGACTATCCTCGAGGGTCACACTGGCCTTGAAAAGATCGATGTCCGTGACTTTGCAGGCCAGATGAAGTTGAACAGGAACACCAACCCTTGATGTCGACGTAGCTTCGGACTTGAGCTTGTTGTGGAGATCAACACGATGCACAAGATACCATTCCTCCTGGCGTCAGTACCTTGAGGTTAAGCTCTCAAAACACAACTCACAGTTTGCCAGTGGCTCCTGTCTTCCGGGCCGAACTCTTTTGTGTGAAGTAAGTTACCGCTTGAATCGAATCGACGCATCTGTTACTGTCAGTACCGCGAGTTGCCTGTCATCATCGCATACTCGCACTTGCCTCAACAGTGTTCCGCCAACTTCGCTGGGACGAATGTCCATCCATTCCAGAAGCGCTGTAGCATTCGGTGCCATGTGCATGGCAGCACCAGTCTCGAATGCAAATCGTGATCTCTCGAGCACCTGTATCTGAGTCAATCATGGCTCTGTCTGCGAATGATCTCGTCAACTCACTGTGACCTCATGCCCCTGCTTCCTCAGAGCAAGTGCGGCAGTCAACCCAGCAATTCCAGCTCCGATGATGGTAACCTTGAGGGATCGTTGCTCTACATCAACAGTCATGTCGTTTGCTTAATCGTTACCTGTATCTAGATGGTAGAGAACATCGTCGTCGGACGGTCTCTCATCATATAACAAAGTCGAAGAGTCCGATGTACCACAACGGACTTCGGGTTTGGGGTGCAACCGAAACGCGCGAAAGTGTGCAAGGTGAGAAAGATCGACATGGCCATCTATTCATGGATTTGGGGTTTGGGTCACTGTAACCTCATGCCCCTGCTTCCTTAGAGCAAGTGCGGCAGTCAGCCCAGCAATCCCAGCTCCGATGATGGTAACCTTGAGGGGTCGTTGCTCCATTTTAACAGCCATATCGTTCGCTTAATCGTTACCTGTTCGTGAATGGTAGGAAATCATCGTCGTCGGACGGTCTCTCATTATATAACAAAGTCGAAGAGTCCGATGTACCACAACGGACTTTGGGTTTGGGGTGCAATCGAAACGCGCGAAAGTGTGCAAGGTGAGAAAGATCGACATGGTCATCTATTCATGGATTTGGGATGCGGGAAGAAGCCACACCCGCGCTTCCGATGGGGCCGCTAAATACCACTCTACTTAAGGGCACCCTAGCTATGCTACAGAATGTGTGCGTTTGCTATGAGAGTGATGCTTCATAACTTACTATATGTCCGATGTTATGTTGATATGCTACGTCGTCACTCGTTGACCTCGAAAACAAGATTTGGTTCAATTCCCCAGTGCAAGCTTTCTCCGACCCGCCCATCCTTATGCTGGTCTTGTGCTTTGTGAAGGTGATTGTATTCAGCGGCAAGAGAGAGCTTTGAAGAACATGGAGAGTGCAACAAAAATACTCTCACCATGAAGGGAGGACTGATATTAAGATTAAAATAACATAGGTTCACAAAGACTCGGACTACCCTGGATCCGAGCACAAGGATAGCGCATCTCTAACAACCATATCTGTCGGTTTGCGTCTAAAGTATCGAAACCAGGATACTGTATCGTAAGAAGCAATGGCCGGGACTCTTGATTGCAAGGCGAAACCTGTTCTGTCTGGGTCGATCTTGCGTCTTGCTGAGGGTCGAGCATGCGATATTTGTGAAATGGTGTCGTGAGCGCTCGTCGGACGTTGGACTCAGGAATAAGTCTGTCGCGAAGGCGGAGGTGGCGGACGTAACATCGGTTGTGAGGCAGCAGGTCTTAACGGAGGCGGACCGGCATGGAGCCCAGCGACACTAGCAGTGCGGCTCCCTGGCGCAGTAGAAGGGATAGGTGATACACCGAGACGGGAGCGAGCCTTCTTGGTCTTGTTCGTCCTCCCGCGAGAAGCAAACATGTCTTCAGGGATGTCGTTCCAGTTGTCTTGTGTGTTGTCGCTAGCCGTAGCAATCTTGGGAAGGCCGTTTGGTGAAGCTGGCGCATTCAAGGGCGAAGGAGATGGTGATCCTGGCGGCTTGCTCTTGTCGTCTTTGATGATCTGAGCAGCGCCTTTGTTGACTAGTAGGGCGACATCTTCGGATCTGAGTTCGAGGGGGTTATACTGGTCGAGTGCTTGCGACGCGCCTTCGATGCCGTGGTTTCGCTGGACGTGTGCGATGGTCTGAACATCGTAGACCATGAATCGACCACTGGTGAGGGTGATGGGAAACGGCTCGGAGACGGTAGTGGCCATATTAATATGATACCGAGACTGTCGTCAAGGTCTATGCAAGCAATGTCAGTGGAAGGGAACAAGGCAATGAAACACGTGGTATGGGGTGGAAGCGGAGTCATGTTTGGGACTTGGTGTCCTCATGTGCATAGGTAGCATTGATGTTCGATGATGGACTCAGGGAGTGTCTAGAAGATATTGTCTTGCCATTGTAGAGATAGCATACCTTTGAGAAGAGAATAGTTGGTGCGAGTGTTTATTCAACCCATGGTGATGCATTCCCTGGAAGATGAACAAAGCCAAAGCGTGCGAGAATGACGCCGTTTCAACCAGCAAAAACACCAGTTTGATTGGTTTGTTCGGACAAGGGCGGATATAGCTGCCCTCGTCGACTTGATCGATACAGCTGAACAACTGCCAGCAATTGTACACTAATTTCTGATTTCCAGGTTGCAGTATCTCCCCAGATCGCCATGAATATTCTGGTCTTGTTGTTCTTCGTTTTCTTTCTACCTCTCGTCGCGCTTCTGGGTAGGCTATCCATGCCGCAACTTTGATCAATCCTCTAACATAAAATAGTCTGGTTTGCTTTTTCCAGCTGCCTCGGTGACAATGTTCGAGCTCGAATCGCTGGAACTACCATCGACCCTCGGCACGGTGCTTATGGCAGGACCTACGCCCGTAACATCCCCCACCCTGGAGCCGCGGGATCAGAGGCTATTGAGATGGAGGTCATGATGCAGCACGACAAGTGGGAATTCAACGACTCGGATGATGAGCCTTGAATGCGTTTCTTATACACTTCAAAACTCTATATCGACCTTTGTGGCCTTGCCTATTGCACCTCCTTCAGCATTGCCTTGCTGGGCCTCGGTATCTCCTTCTGCTGGCGGCAGACTGAAAGGCTTAATGACGAAACGTCGTCTGCTGACGGTGAATGCCAAATCGTCGCCCACACCAGCGGCCGCACCTCCTCCACCACGCTCAGTCGTTACTGGTAGCTTGTGCAGTTTCAGCATACCTTGAGGTTGCTCGTCAGTTGCCCTTGCACCACCACTCTCGGCCAAGCTGTTTGCAGCGTCCATGAGATGTGGGAAAGGGGTGAGCTCGAGCACGCCGTCTGAAAGAGTCTCGGCCCAGCGGACGAGCGCGCTCGAGCGATGGTACAGCTCTAGCGGAAGTGTGATCATGGCGGTTAGGCGGCCGGGATATTGTCGAAGCAGGGAACGAAGAGAATGCAGGAACTGGAGCAAATTCTCTGGTGCACCGGCCGAGGGTGGATACAGCGCGGGCGATAGTAGAGAAGGTATCACTAGACGATGTATCGTGTGAGGCCTAGAGGAATCCAGTCGCTGGGCAACGTTCTGCAGGATGTTAAGCAAGGGTGATTGAGGGGAGATGGCGATGTGATTGACGTCGGCTTCAGCTGGTACAGCAAGACGCTTTGCAAGATCAAAGGTGTGACAAAAGGCCAGCGATTGTTGTTCGTCTTGCTGCTCAGACGTCTGGACAGGGGCAGGGCCACGTTGGGGGACGACTGCGAAGCAGTCAGATAACTTTGTCGTACAGTGTCTATGTATGCTTCTTCACCTCTACTGCCTCGATCGGCGTCTACTTGGCCCAGTCTCTCGTATCTCCAAGCAATCTTCATCTTCTTCTCATCGCTCTTTGCTTGCTTTTGGGCTTCTGCAGCTTCGGCATCTCCTACCAAGCCTGGCAGATCCTTGATCCATTGTTCACCAGCACCCACGAGATGGACAGTGTGGCTTTGGATGATGCCCTCAGCAGCGTAGTATCGCAAGAGAGCACCAGCAAAGTCTGTAGTCCCACTCTCTTCAACAAGCAGCGATGAGCCTAGCGCCAGTCCTGCATGACCACCTAATAGACTGTCCAGTGAGTAGGCTCCTGTCGACGTCGTGGGCTGTCCAGTCAAAGGCGACGGTCGGATGCCAGAAGCTGTGGGTACTGGAGCGGCATTTGGCTCTACTGGGCCGTCTGCTGAAGGTGGTGCGATTGGGGATCTCTGGACACCAACGTTGCGCTTGCGGAAAGACATGTTGCTAGTGACTTTGACTTGGTGTTGGTGTGCTTTGAAGCTGATGAATGCGAAAGCGAGCGACCTGAGATTTTGCGCCGGGCCGAGGCCGGGAGCTTATCTCTTATCCTTCGGCCCTCTTTCTCCGAGCAGTCACTTGAACATGCAGGCACGTCTTGGTCGAGGGTCACCAAGGGTCTTTCTCAACGACAACTTCTTCCCTCGACTGCTTCAGCATCATGTATCGACACACACACTTTATGTTCATTCGAACGCCAGTTCACTTCACAGAATAATATCGGTTTGCCACTCTGCAAGGCCTTACTACTGGCCACGACCGGTGAAGGCACTTATATCCGTATGATGGCAGTGGCTGCGCCGCCTTCCACTCTGGGAACAACTTCGTTAAGCTTTCAGTCAAGCCTACCGACAGGACCTCTCTGCTGGGCCTTGTCGCCCACCATGGGTGCGCGACACCGCCACGCTGTTAGTCTGCAGACTCTTGTTTCAATCGCTGAGTCGCTGACGAGGTGGAGGCGACCCACACCATGGTTCATGGCTGGCGGATGTGTAAGCCTCGGTGTCGCTAAGCTCAATCAATATAGCAGGCGTGCGTGACATCCCCGCGATGTCTGTTGAACCTAGGAAGCCATCCGCGCATGGTAGTCGTGTTATAGTTGGGGCGTTCTTAAGATTTTCCTGTTCTCCGGCCAATCATACATTTGCAGTTGTCAATCAGACCCTTCGTTCCTGTCAGTCGCCAACATGCCGAGGTGATCATCCATGATCATCCATGATCAACACCTTTTCGTCGTCCTTCTCCGCTTCCGCATACAGGCCTGGCTGGAGCCGTTACACTCCATGGTTTGTTACCACAGTCCCCCACACCATGTACTCCTTGTTTCGACCGCAAGTCATGACCGCTGTCTTTGACTTTGGCAAGATGCCTCGGTGCTTGCTCCTGGGACAGATATATAAAGGGTTGAGTAACACCTTCGTAAGGATGCTATTCTCAAGACATCTGTTTCATACATCACAATCATGAAGACACTACAAATCACATCAGCTCTTGCCCTTGCTTACGCAGGCTTGACTGCTGCCTACCCCAACATCCTTGCCGAGCTCGAAGCACAAAAGAGAGAATCGACTGGCTTGAAGAAGAGGATTACTGGTATCTTCGATGCCGCCTCTCAAAAGGTCGAAGTCTCCGGTGCACACGCTTTCACTCCTCCCGGTAGTGGAGACCAGCGTGGCCCTTGCCCAGGACTGAACGCTCTTGCCAACCACAACTACCTCCCTCACAATGGTGTTGGCACCATCGACCAATTTATCGAGTCCACTACCAAAGTCTTTGGTATGGGTGTTGATTTGGCGACCATTCTTGCCGTCTACGGAGCTGCTATCGATGGTAACCTCGTGTCTTGGAGCATTGGTGGTCCCACACCAAACGTTCCCTCCATCAACCTCCTTGGACAGCCCCAAGGCATCAGCGGCTCTCACAACAAGTACGAAGGCGACGCATCACCCACCAGAGGTGATCTGTACCTTGACGGTCAAGATTATCTCTTGGTGATGAAGAACTTCCAGGCTCTTTACGACGCAGGCAAGGCTGACGACAACTACGACCTCCAGCTCCTGACCGACGGAAGAGCTGCTCGCTTCCAGGAGAACATTGAGCAGAACTCTTACTTCTTCAACGCCCCCTTCTCTGGTGTGGTTGCTCAACCTGCAGCGTGGAGCTTCATCTACCGTTTCATGGGTAACAAGTCTGCCGAGTACCCCGAGGGCAAACTCAACGGCGAGGTCCTCAAGTCCTTCTATGCCATCACTGGTGACGACGGAAACTTTAAGTACACTCCTGGTTGGGAGCGCATCCCTGACAACTGGTACACTCGCAACCAACTTGACCCCTACGATGTTGTCTTCCTGACCCTCGACACCGATGCTCAACTCCTTCAGCACCTCGAGTTCGGCAGCATTGGTGGCAACACAGGTACACCCAACAACTTCGTTGGTGTCGACCCTGAGCTTTTGACCGACGGTGTCTTCAACGCACAAACCCTGACTCAGGGTAACAACCTCATGTGCTACGGTCTGCAGCTTGCCGTCCAGGAACTTCCCGACCTTCTTTCTGGCCTCGTTACCAACCTTGCTGCTGCCGTCAACCAAGTCAGCTCTGCCTTTGGCAATGTTACTGAGAAGCTTGGATGCCCTGAGCTTACCAAGATCAACAATGACCAGTTCAGCAAGTACCCCGGTTACACCAAGCTGAAGTCCAATGGACAGTACTAAGTGTAGTTTGAAAAGCGCGTATGGATGTATCATGACTGTATGAATTTTAGTTTAGTTGAGAATATCAAAAATTACCTTCTCCCACTTTACTCTCCAATATTCCGTCTTCATGTCTCCTGTCTTGTATCGATCGATCGTGACATGCGCATGTAATGTTAAGAAATGTACACTTCGAGTACAAGAATTACTTGGCCTGTCGCAAACACACATCTGAAAAGACGTATAGCACCATACTTTCACTAAACTGTGTTCATATACAAAGGACCTGCGCTCAACGAGGTCTTTGACAGAGGTAACATAAGCCTTTCGTGCAAAACAGATAACGGCCCTCCTGCTCGGACGTCATATACCCATACTATCGAAGCCTATCTGCAATCCACATCTGCACGTCTCCTTACTTAGACCCCAGTGCCAAATCAAAAGACTTGACCGTAACACTACCCCCCCAACCCGTTCTCCGCGAAATTGAAGATACCAAACCTATACCAGTAGAACCTATCATCATACTCGCGGTACTGCATGGAAGAAGTCCAGATACCACGAACGTAAGCTTGCTTGTTATCAGCCAAGTCACACGCAGTGTCGTGGAAGTCAAGTCTGGGGACCGAGTGTCCGATGAACTTCCAATTGACAAGGTCTCCAGATCTGAGGATGGGAGCTCCGGGGGAGAAGGACATGGTCGAGGCAGAGTAGTAGTATTGGTTGCCCTTACGGAAGACATCGATGTCTGCAAGATCGTACCAAAGCACAGAGTTTGTATAAGTCTGCTGAGCCAGCGTGCTACCGACTGCAGACAAGGCCGCAAGAACAGATGAGAACTTCATGGTCGATCAACCTCGAGAAAGACTGATCACTGCCTCTCGCCCAAGGGTCCAAATGGAAGTGGATGAAGCTATCGTCTTATACCTGCTCACGCAGCAGGGCAATGTCGTGATTGCAGAACTTAGCGTCACATCGCTTACCTGAACTCGAGAGGGGGTCGCAGCATCCTCGAAATAACTGCCCTGTAAATGCAACTATCCATCGGGTGCGGGTAAAGTCGAAGCAAAAGTATGCACTTTTGCCATTGCTGATCAACAGAAACGAGGGGATCGCCCTTGAACAGCTGTTACCAGTCTAGACTTTGTCGACAAACGCCTTGCAAGAAAATAGAGGTCTACGATTGATGGATTATATCGAAAGCCCAGAGGCGCGAAACAAGCCTGGAACAGAATATATGAGTCGTGGCTGCATGGTGCTGTTCAGGAAAGAGGAGGTACGAGGTCAAAAGATGCGACTTGTCCGAACTCGCCCGAGCGTTCAATAGCAAGTGATGCCATCTTCACTTCACAACTGTCAACACTCACTTGATGAGTCGTGATGTATGCTTTTGTACAGTCTACGGATATCGTACATACTAACAGATCTCTATGATGCATGCGATGATGACGGAGATGCTCCTTCTAACTCGATGTCGCCTTTCTATTCCGCGGTCTTTTCAGATTCCTGATTTTCTTGTGCCTTCTTGCTCTTCCTCGAGGATTTCCTCGTTCTCTTTTCGGGTGGTGCCTTGTGGATTGGTAAATTCCAAATTTCATTCCAAGACCCCGGATGAAGCTCCAAAGGTCCCGGTAATTCACCGACTCTGGCTGGTTTGCCCTCGCTAGGCTCTGGTAGACAAATCCATTGCCTGATGCATCCTGGTATATCTTCCGTGCTGTGACTGATAGTCAACAGTGCTTGTTTATCTTGAATACCACCAAAGTTGACCATGTCATGATCCATTTGCAAGCTCTTAGTATGTGCTTTTCTACCAGTCTTGTAGTCTAGTTTCTCACCATGAGCAAGGAATAACAAGCACTTTTCGCGGGCCATCTGATCCATGCCACTGAGAGCCTCGTCTAAGATGATCAGGTCAGGATCGGATACCAAGGCGCGAAGGAATAGCAATAGGCGTTGCGAGCTGAATGGCAAATCTCTAAACGTCGTGGTATCTGCCCAATCGATGTCGGAGGTTTCGACCTGAAGACGCTCCAGGCTACGCTTCACGTCGGTATATGGGCGCCTCGGAGTTGTTTGAAGAGCTTGAAGTTCACTGCTTCTGGTGGGCGCCAATTCCGGAGCGAACCAACGCAGGAAGGCCTCGACTCTGATGTCGTTCTGCCGCGTCAGTCGGGGTTTTGACAACGGTGTGTCGGCCCAAGCACTCTCCAGAACACGACGGATTGATAGATGTTTGGGGAAATATGTATGGACCTCAGGAGAGCTGTGTCCCATGCGCGCTTGTAGCTCAAAGATACTGATTCCGAGCTCACCTAGTGAAGGAATACGAGAGCGGCCAAAAAGCTTGATTGGGAGGCCATAGGTTTGAGGATGATCTGATGTGATCAAGGACAAGAGAGTGGTCTTGCCTGAACCGTTTGGTCCAAAGACGCCCCAACGCTCACCTCGACGGACATTCCACCACAAACCCTCCTTTTCGGCTCCATCAACAGATTTAGACCAGTTGCCTAAAACTGTCCGTTTGGTTGACTCGCTGTCCACTCCGTAAGAGACTTTGACGCCTTGCATCTCGACTAATGGTTCCCCAGGCGTGAGTGGAGCATGTGTCTCAGGATTGGCGTCGCGACTCAACAATTCTTTCCCAGCCTTCTTCGCTCGAGCGGGTTTGTCAGAAATTAAGGTTATCATTTGTCGTAGAGCCTGATAAAAGTCTTGATCACCGCGTACCTTGTGCATCGACTTATAGACACTAGTCCTAGAGCCTTGGAAGCGGACTTCGGTGTTCGTAACGGGATCGATGACGAGTACATGGGTGATCCAAGAAGGCATCTCATCTCCTACACGTAGGGATAGGACGATGTTTGGGTTGCTCTGCTCGGCCATTTGCTGGAGGAAGGCTGATATATGGAGCGTGGTCATAGGGTCCAAACCCATGAATGGCCCATCCAGCAAGAGAAGGTCTGGTTTTGCAAGCAGAGCCTTTGCGATTCGGGCTCTGCGCGTCTGACCATTGCTGAGGTTACTAACCGGGAGGTGTAGCAAAGGGTCGAGATCGAGGTTTCCGATGATGCTTGCTAGCAACTGAGTATCCGTGTACTCGGAGGGCTTTTCGAGAGCATTCAGCTCGGTGTTTCCCTCGAGGTAATCAAGCAGAGACCAGTCGTCGACTTCGCGATGAGCCTCATAGCGCTGGCTCAGATATTGGCCCTTGACGGCAGTGCCACCCAAGCCGCTCCTCTCGGCATCAAAGCCAATGTAGCCGATGGCGCGTTGATGGGAAGTATTGTTCTGTAGTAGGTGTGGGTACGAGCGGGCATCGGGTGGAGTGCAGAGGTATCTGCCACTTAAGACTTGCAGAAAGTCGGTGCGTGTACCCGAAGTAGAGCTGAGAATGGCCCAATGCTCGCCCTGGGTGGGTAGGGTGAAGTTCACGTCGCTGAACAGAGGCGATGCATTGTTCTGGTCCAGGAAATCCTTGTATATCGTAGCATTTTTCAATTGAACCAGGGGCGTGACGTGACCAGGATTCGAAGTGTGGGACAGTCTGGACAGACGGATGGGAGCCTGGGGGTAGACAAATGGTCGTCGGCGCAGTTGCGCTCTGAACATGGTGAATTCAGATCAAGTCGAGTGTGTGTGTTGCGCCTCAGAGTCCCAAGCAAATCCTCGCCAAGCCATCGGACATTCTGTCCCCGCGTGCACCTTCCTGTTTCCATCAAAACTTCCTGCTTTCTGCCATCTCCGCACCGACTCGGCTCTCGGTCTTTCTAGAACCTACATATCACTTCACAAGCCCTTCGACTTTGAATCATTTGACTCCTCCTAGATACATTGCGCATACTCTCTTTGTATCCGTCTTTGCATTGTGTCCCATTCGTGAAACATGTTCCCCGCCCTCCAGCCATCCAGACCACAGGCAAGTTCTCCATCACTCCTCTTGTATGCGATAAGGTGCTCAGCCTGACTTCCCATAGTATCCGCCGTCGCATACTCCATCGCGACCAAACTTCCAGCAGACTCGTGCCTTATCGCATGACACATCAAAACCTGCCAGTCAGATAGAAGCCATGCCTCCAAACATGTCTTCTCCCGTTCAATCACCCGCATACAATCCTGCCACTTGCCATCCAGTTTTCTTTTCATCATCCTTCCACAAGCCACCCTTTTCCATGCCTCTTGTGCCATCTTCTGGTTTCCATCCTTCGGCCACTGGCTACGTCTTCAACTCAAACAAGCCAGCTCCTTTGACCAAGCTTTGACGCCAACACGATGTATCTCTATGGCTTGTCCGTCTCTCGATGTTCAGATCAGGAACACGTGAAGCCGTAGAAGAATTGGAAGCAGTGCACAGCCTGAGCGTGCTGAAAAGCAACTCAAATGTTACAGGTCTCCGATCTGCTCAAGCGGTAATCAGCGAGGCGGCAAGCCATCCGCATATCAGCACAAGCTAGGAAGATACTCCCGGTGTCAATCGTGCTTTGGGTGTTGTCATGATGGATATGATACGACTGGGAGTTGCTTCTGCGAGGGAGTCGTCGGTATGGCAAGGCAGAGCAGAAATACAGTCAACTTGTTTATCACAAGTCTTACGCCGTGGATGGTCTCAATCCAGAACCTCGGATGAGACACCACAGATCTGGGAAGCTCGATCCGAATCGTGGAGAAACGCTTAAATTCCTTCTCCACTGACGATGCATTAACGTCATCACGGTGTCAGCACGGACAAAGTTTGCCGGAATCGTCTTTAACCAGGCAGAGGAATGTCAATAAATATCGAGCTTCTTGCCAGTCGTATAATCAACACAAGACGTGAAGGTTTTCCAATCCGAGATCATGTCATCAAAGGAAAACTCGCCCGAGCGGCCGAATGACAACGCACAGCAGAATGGCGACTCGGAGAAGGGCAAGGATGGCGAGGAGCCGAAGCCTGTTGGGTTGTTCTCTCCAGCACTCAAGCATGTGAGGCGAGAGATCGCCTGGAAATGGTTGTTGACTACGGTTATTCTCATGATAGCGATCATGGGTGTCTTATCCCTTTGTGAGTGGTACGGAATGGATGTTATCAAACACGAATACTAACATCCATCAAGATTGGGCAGCATTATACCATGTGGAACAGAATCTGTCCTCGTTAGTCGTGTATGTCGTAGACTTTGATGGTCAGGGTCCCAACAGCGTACCTGGACAGGAACCATTGGTCGGACCTCTCATTCAGGGCCTTGCACGCACGCAAGTAGCATCTGGCACACCAACTCTTGGATGGGGTCCTCTATTTGGATCTGATTTCGACTACGACCCTATTGCTGTACGGCAAGCTGTTTACGACTGGAAGGCTTGGGCTGCCATCATCATCATGCCCAATGCAACTTCCCAGCTCTACAGTGCTGTTCAGAATGGAAACACGAGTTACGATCCTATGGGAGCCTGTCAATTGATCTACCAGTCCGCCAGAGACGATACCAATTGGTTCGATTTCATGTATCCGATCATCTCACAATTTCAAACTCAGGCTACCTCGATGGTTGGTCAGCAATGGGCCAAGATGGTACTGCAAAATGCCACGACTGATGAAACGCTGTTGCGCAACTTGGCCAATGTGCCGCAGGCTATCTCTCCAGCAATCGGCTTTTCGGAGTACGATCTTAGGCCTTTCTATCCCTATACAGCTATTCCGGCTACAACCATCGGACTCATCTATCTAATCATCTTGAGTTTCTTCTCATTCGCATTCTACCTACCCATCTGGTTCAGATTCTTAAATCCCCAAGAACATCCGCCACTCAGGTTTGTCGAATTCATTGCAGTGCGCTGGGGTGGAACTGTGCTCGCCTATCTCTTCCTATCTCTGG
This sequence comes from Aureobasidium sp. GC_Fusr_1, assembly GCA_026538705.1. Lineage (NCBI taxonomy): Eukaryota > Fungi > Ascomycota > Dothideomycetes > Dothideales > Saccotheciaceae > Aureobasidium > Aureobasidium sp. GC_Fusr_1. The sequence goes on along the minus strand of JALPCE010000422.1, from coordinate 762 downwards.
CATATTCTTTCGTCTCTCTGGGTTTCCAGATCAACTTTGCTGGTGGCAACCCCATCACTTCGGAAACTCAAGTCACGGATATTGCGTATGGCAATCCTGACGCTTATGGTCATGGCACCTTCCCTGTGTATTGGATGTTGAACTTTGTCGCCATGTGCGCTTTGGGTCTTGCTTGCGAGAATGTCGCTATGGTTGTTGGTCAGCCTTGGACAGGTCTTTGGCTTATCTTTGTAAGTGTCCTCCCTCGGTCTATTGATCTCTATCAACGTGCTAACAAAAGACAGTGGGTTATCACCAACGTATCCACCGGCTTTTACGACATTGACATTGAACCTGCATTCTTCCGCTGGGGCTACGCATGGCCATTACATAATGTTGTGGAAGCCAGCAGACAAATTCTCTTCGGACTGCATTCACGCATTGGACTTAATTTTGGCGTGCTGTTTGCTTGGGCAGCCGTCAATACTGCTATTGTGAGTTTGAATCTTTCCCTACAGCGTCTCTGATCTGGACACTTTACTAATCAGGCTTCTTTTTCTTGCAGTTCCCATTTACTTGTTGGTTCTTGATGTACAAGCGCAAGCATGAGATTCATGAGTATTGGGCTTGATAGATTGAGCGGGCATTGTCAAAATTTCTTCTTCTTCTTCTTCTTCTTCTTCTTCTTCTTCTTCTTCTTCTTCTTCTTCTTCTTCTTCTTCTTCTTCTTCTTCTTCTTCTTCTTCTTCTTCTTCTTCTTCTTCTTCTTCTTCTTCTTCTTCT
>JALPCE010000421.1:0-15911 GCA_026538705.1 Aureobasidium sp. GC_Fusr_1 | reverse complement strand
AGACGCTACCTCGATCGCTGGTGCTGCCACTTCGCTCGTCGGCGGTGTCGCCTCAGACGCTACCTCGATCGTTGGTGCTGCCACTTCGCTCGTCGGCGGTGTCGCCTCGGAGGCTACATCTCTTGCTGGAGAGGCCACCTCGATCGTTGGTGGTATCACTTCAGCTCTCCCTACAGGTCTTCCTCTCACTTCCGGTTTGCCTTCCAGTGTTTTGTCAGGTGTTCTCGGTGCTGGCAGCACTACCAGACTCCCTGGTATTCCTTTCTCGACTGTACCGCTCCCTAGCGGTATCTTGACCGAGCTGCCTTCAGGTGTCGTTTCCAGCATCTTGAGCGGTCTGCCTACTAGCGACCTGCCTTCAGGATTCTCGACCATGAACCCTACCTCTATCCTCACCGGTCTTCCCTCGGGTGTCATTTCGAGCATTCTCAGCAACCTTCCTTCTAGTGTTCTGAGCGGTCTGCCTACCCCTACCCCGACCACTCTCCCCACTGGCATCTTGACTGAGCTCCCCTCGGGCGTCATCTCCAGCATTTTGAGCGGTCTTCCCTCCAGCGACTTGCCTTCGGGTGCTTCGACCCTCAACCCCACCTCCATTCTCACTGGTCTCCCGTCGGGTGTCATCTCGAGCATTCTCAGCAACCTTCCTTCTAACGTCCTGAGCGGTCTTCCTACCCCTTCTGCTTCTGCAACGAACTCGGCGTCATCTGCTCTCCCAACCCAGCTGACTGTTGATGGTGTTACCTTCGGCCTCGAGTACAACAAGACATACCTTGGAGTCACCCTTGACATTGGAGCCACCTTGGCCAAGAGACAAGGCCAGACTTTCGACGGCTGTGTAGCCGACTGTGCTGCAGATGTCACTTGCAAGGGAACCGCATTTGATACCGCTACTGGTCTCTGCACATTCTACCGCTGTGTTGATCTTGCCTCGGGTCAAGCTGCTCCTGGTATCGACTTTGCCCTCTTCGAGTCCAGTGTTGTTGATTCGAGATCGGGTGTCGCTTGTGGCCCTGATGTTGTCGCAACTTCTGGCTCTCCTGCCTCTACTGGAAACGCAATTGGCACATCTTCAGTCGTTGGTGGTGGCGCGGCCGTCACTGGAGCTCCTGGCTCAGGCTCAGGTGTTGGAGGCCAGCCTTCCACCACCGTCTTCACCGTCACTGCCTGCCCTTCCACAGTTACCGACTGCCCTGCTTCTGAGAAAACCACCTACCTCAGCACCGCTACCCTCAATGGAGCCGCTGCATCTGGTCTCGTGACCGCCACTCTCTACAGCACGTCTGTTCAGACTATCTACTCTTGCGCTCCCACCGTCACCGACTGCCCTCTCAGAAACGGAGCTTCGACCACGACCGATGTCATTGTTGCTTACACCACTGTTTGCCCTGCTGCCCAGGCTTCTGCTCTCATGGCTGCAAACGGCTCTGGCTCCAACTCTGGTTCCGGTTCAGGTTACGTCTCCAACGGATCTGGCTCTAGCTCCAACTCGAACGTTGCTGTTGTCGGTGAGAACGGAAATGCTGCCAACTCTGGCTCCAACTCTGGTTCCGGTTCAGGTTACGTCTCCAACGGATCTGGCTCTAGCTCCAACTCGAACGTTGTTGTTGTCGGTCAGAACGGAAATGCTGTCAACTCTGGTTCGAATGGATCTGGCTCAAACCTGCCTGTTGTTTCGGTCATAATCTACACCAGCGGCGGTACTGTCTACACAACCACTACCAGCTGCCCCACTGTCAGCACCATGGCACCCACTGTCAACGGCAATGTTGTTGTCGGCACTCAAGTACCTGGCTCCAACACCCCTGCCGGCAACGCACCTGGCTCTTCATCCAACGGTGTTCCTCAGAACGCCGCCTCTGGCACGAACGCTTACGTCGCCGTCTCCTGCAGCAACGGTGTTTGCCAGAGCTCGACCAAGACCGCTTCCACTGTCACTGGCACCAGCTCTCCCAGCATGGCCATCTTCACTGGCGCTGCTTCGCTCGTGACTCCTGGCATGATTGTTGGAGGCGCTGCTGCTCTGTTTGGTGCTCTGATGATGTAAGAGGTTGTACTACGAGGGTGATGATGGAACAAGATGGAATGATAGAGTATGTGTGTATCTCGAGATGGAATAGGTCAAGCGGCGCTTTTGACTGTAATGGTAGGTCATTTCGTACATTATCTAGGGGTCGGTGGTTTCAAGAATTTGGAATTTGTATGGAGTTTGCTTTTTGTGTTCTTGTTTCTGTAATCTGTCAATCATAATCTTTTGACTTTCTGATCTGGATCTCTTCGTGTCGTAATGGCTGCAATTATTCGTGCATAGAGAGGGCAAGGGCGCGCCTCGTGCAGGCTGTTCCAAGTAGCCCAATCACGGTCCATCGCCCTCATCTTATCTCCGATCTCCCCACTTGATCTTGTGCGAGACTCAGCTATCAGTATATCTCGTCACTTAGGGCACGTCGCTGCCATAGATTTTCCCTCTTACACTGGGAGGAGGCGACGCAGACATTCCCATCTATTCTATAATGGACTTCAATCAAGTTCGGCTACGATACCTCAGCCGTACACCTCGCGGCAGCCACCAGCCAGAACTCCATCTTCGGACACGTGGAGAACCTGTTGATTGATCTCAAGAATGAAAGGCGAGCGGCGAACGCTGGAACGAAACCACTCGTCTTTGTCGGACAAAGTCTAGGAGGCCTTGTGATAAAACAGGTACACCTGACTAGACTCCTTAGATATGTGGCCGCGCTTGTACATGGAGTTAGGCTTTGATACGTTCAAAAGAATATTTCACCAACACACAAGACCTCCAGCTAGGCTCGGTTGGTGAGAGCACGCTGGGTGTGATCTTCCTCGCGACTCCTCACCGCGGAAGCGACACAGTGCGCTTTACGGACGTCATCTACAGAGCGGTGAAGTTGAAAGGAAATCTCCCTCACGAGCACTTGTTAAATGCATTACGGAAAGACCCCGATGTTCTAGAAGCACAACGCACAAGCTTTGCGACCATCAGCAAGGAGATGCCAATCAAGTGCATCTACGAAGAGCTTGCCACCACGAGACACATGGTGAGTATACATAAGTTCCTCGAGATATGTACTAGCTAAAGCCTTGATGCAGATCATTGAAGAGCCCTCGGCGGTGATAGACGAATTTCACGTGCGCAAAGCTTCCATCTAGGCCGACCACATTGCGATATGCAAGTTCGACAGTCCCGACGATGGAGGATATAAGAAGGTCACAAACTTTTTACTAAACATGTTCGTGGAAGGCAAGGCGGCGTCAAGTTTTGTGGCAGCTGAAGTGGACCGACAAGTTGTTGGCGACAAGCGAGTAAAGAAGTTTGAATCTTATGTTCAGAGTACGACGACTACGGCTCATGCAAGATGACCCGTACCGTCCGCAACTTTCTTCTACAGTGCACGAATACAGATCTTTAGCTGGACATACAAGTGCAAATTGTGCTAACAAACTAGCAGGGCCATGGAAGATGATTCGGGAAGCGGACACCTGGATCCGTGATAAACACTACACTACAGAACACCTTGAGATTATCAGACTTTCGGGCAGCTCGTTGCCGATGAACAAGTGCTACATGTACCTCACCCTCATAGACCAGCACAGGAAACATCTCGATGTTAGTTCAAACGGCGAAGGAGAGGTACTACCGTCGAGTTCCTCACCATTTTCCCTGAGGCTCGATTGCATATTGAAACACCTTGTAAGGAGGATCTCATTACATTACCCACGCTCTTTGATCAGCGCGAGCGTCTCCATGGGAACAAACAGCAAGCCAGAAGAATACTCATCCGGGGACGCGGGGGTTTAGGAAAGACCAGGCTGTGTAAGAAGATTGTCCACGACTTTATCACAGAAGGTTTGTGGCAGAATCTATTCCGCGAGTGATCTGGATTCCATTGCGCGTCTTGAAGTACATGTCCAACCCATATGATCTCAGTGACATGCTTCGACATGTCTTCTTGCGGCGAGGAGCAAGTCATTACAACCTTTACGAAGCGTTGGCGAAAGCCGTAGAGAACACCGAATCGCAAGACACGCTGTTCCTTTTGGACGGCTGAGACGAGGTCGCCGAGATATTGATGGAGCGTAGACATACAATTCAGCATGTGGCACACCAGTTCCTCATGGAACCTTTGAACAAACCAAATGTGATCACCACTGCTCGTCCTCAAGCTGCTTCTCCGCGCGGATGTCAGAGACCCGATATGGAACTGGACACGATGGGTTTTGGTGGGACTCAAGTACAGGAATACATCGATACAGTCGTCATAGATCATGATGATGCTGTGGCAATTAAGACATTTCTTCGAAAGAATGAGCTTATGAAAAGCATCGTGCGGATTCCGATTCAGCTTGACGCACTCTGTTTCACATGGAAGGACGATATCCACGATCAGGACTCAACAATGAAAGAGATACCCAGAACGATGACCAGCATATATACAGCCATCACATAGAAGCTGTGGGCCAAGGACACTAAACGCTACCCTAAGTTTGGGCGTCCTTTGCTTAAGAATCAACTTTCCCCAGAGATCGCAAACCATACTTCGGAAGAGTGTAGGATCCCAGGAAAACTCGACTTTAGCGGTCTCCACAGTAATGTGATCGAAATTTAGGAGCGCCATAGAGAGGCCCGTCTTAAGAGCCTTATATCCTAGAAATCAAACGTGTCGCTTGCAACTATGTTTAGCAACATGTCTTTTCTGCGTTTATCTAACCCCTACAATAAGATATCTAATTAATGCTATTACTTTATTTATCTAACTTTCCAAGAATACTTCGCTGCAAAGTATTTTGTAGAAAAATGGGAGGACTGCAAGGATCTTGAATGCATCGAACTGGATAGCAAAAGATACCGTCGTTCGACGGTTTCGTGCGAAACTTTCATTCAGCAGCACAAGTACGACGTGCGATACCACATCATGTGGGGCTTCATTATTGGACTGATGAACGATGATGGTAGTGACAAAGAAGTTGATCGTTTTTGCAGACTGTTGAGCAAGAACCGATCGATCTTCTTGGGCCTGCCCATCAGCGTTTAGTCATGCATTGTCTGAGTGAGGCAGTCTCTTTGCCTGCAAATTCCATCCGATCGAACTATGACCAGCGGTTGAAGCGCTGGATCTTGTTCGTAATTGATTTCCTTGGAGGTTCTCATCTACTGAATGAAACGAAGTTTCCAGCGAGGATTCTAGGACTGACTTTCCATTCTCTTCGCGACGATGAAAGGAAGCTGCTGTTGTTGGACTCACTACATTCAGTGAACATCCACCTACTAGAGCCGATCTTGACAGCAGCTGCTAAGGATCCGGCTCGGAGTCAAGACTTGCGAATAGCCGCCCTCCGGGCTATCGGACGTCAATCGAGCTTACTAGAGTCTACACTTGTCGAAGTTGCACGACTGCTTAGTGACCAAGATTCAGGCGTACGACGCAGTGCCGTCGAGGCTATGGGAGGACAACCGAGTTTTCTAGAGTCAATGTTGATAGCGTTTGCGATATCTCTTAAGAAACACAAAGGCGGTAGATCGAACGACACTTTAGGATCTCTGTTAATAAAATTAGATTTTGTGCAAAAACTTCTTACTAGCATAGCATTTTTGTTATAGTTAGATCGTTCGGCGTAGGTGCTACAAGCATTTCCCTATAGTCCTAAGGCCCTAATTTGTCTTTACAAGATTCTGTTTTTAGCTAGTTAAGAACCGCCTTTACTCTAGGGATGTCTGCTTTTACAATATACCGCTAACTCGCTTTTATAGAGACAACCCCTACGCTTTGTTTGCATTTAAGGGCTTAGAGCCGCACGACATTACTTGACGTGTTATGAATATGTGGTTGCAAGTGAGTTGCATGGCCGGAAAGGATCCGTTGTTTCCTGACATGAAACCTAGGATAGGAAGAAAGCCGAAAGAGTAGCTAACTTTTTCGGCGGAACCATGCCGCAAAATACCACGCACTGGCTTCGGTCCTACGCTGTCATCAGAATCAAACCATTGTCTAAAGCAAGATCACTCGACAAGGGCATCCTCGAGACAGATGAAATTTTGGTTCTCATGCCATTGAGCACGTGGGATTTTACCAATCGCTTGTTCCTCGATGACATCCACAGATCACCAGGGAGCTTTGTTTGTATCAGTGGCAAAAAAGCCGTCACCTTTCCAGATTCGGGGGGTGCGGAATTGATTATGCTTGTGTTGCGTTTCGATCGACCATAATAGTTCTTCGAGCTAACAATTGAAGTTGCTTGTGTCGTGCCAGACAGTGCCTCTTGTGTGCCATGAAAGCGATATGATAGCGCTCTCGATTGAGAATGATTGCCAAAGGTGAGGGGACCGAGTAGCGCCATTCCCATATTGATCGAATCCAAAGCAACAGAGCATGGCCGAGGTATGTTGTGTTGCGATGCCAGGAAACCGGCCACAGAATGCCAGCAATATGGCAGAGGCTCACAAGCATGGTCGTAGGTAAAGCAGGGTGAACTGTCATGTGCATCGTGGCTCGAGCTTCTGCCACTCCAGTTCATCGACGACATGAAGGAGTGCTGGCGGCAGGCGGTTTGATAGGTCGGCGATAAATGACATGACCACGAGCAAGAAAGCAGGATAATTGCGCTCTAGTGGAAATGTGCATCGAGGCGGTACGAGAGGGTGTATCCTGTTGGTGGTGCCAGTGTTGGTAGTGTTGGTGGTGTTGTCGATGACAAGGGTCTGGGAGCGGCTACGCGCCGCGACCATGCTGATTTCGCAGTTCCGGGCTTGCGGCTACCGCTCAGTCAGCACCTCGAGCCGCATCTTGAATATCTGTTCACGAACACTCTCCAACTTTCTATCAAGTTTCAGTGGCAATATTTCGGCGTATAACATCCTAATCGGAGTGGATTGATCGAAGTACCGAAGCTTGACGACGACACGTTTGAATAGCACTCCTATTGAAAGACAAGATCTGGGGAGCGTAACGTCTTCGGTGCAACAAGGTGGAGGTCAGAACAAGCAGAACAAAATGAGTTGAATATATGCGAAATTGAATAACGTATTATTCTCGTTCTGCCTCGAGTACAAAATCTGGGTGCAAAGAGTCTTTTTTATGACGATGTGTACCCTTGCCTCGCGGCGGGTGTGTAAAGTGTAGTCTTAGACTGTCCTTTGAGACAGATCGAGCGGTAGAATAGAGGCGACAGGTCGAGAAGATGCTGACTATTGAACTAAACATCTATAGTCCTTGCATTCGCGTTGTCAATAACTTAACTCTAAAAGGCATAGCTGAATATAAGGAATTGGGCTAGACTGCTAACACTACGGAGGATATCAGCGCCAGCACCCTTCCAAAGAGACTTGACGCCTTCCTTAGCGAGGATCTGCCAACTAGCATCGGTAAAAGAATTGTACTTGACGGCCTAGAGTATGTAGTTTAGTGTCCGAAGGCTCCGAGCAGAGACCTGCGATTCTAAAACTTACCTCACCGGATCTCATCATCATACGAGAACGAATAGTGTCAAGCGGGTAAGAGGTGAGACTAACAGTCGTAGCGACGGTCCAGCTAAAGAGGAAAGAGGCAAGGAAGTTGCCCTCGAGAGCATCGGTGAGGATAAGAGGCTTGATGAAGTCAATTATGCCAAGATAGAAACCACGGTAGACAATGATGCCAATAACGGAGGGCAAAAAGCCACGGTAGAGACCAGAAACACCGTCAGAGGCCAGAGTCTTCTCAAAGACGTCCACGAGGCCCTTGTATTGACGCTCGCTACCACTGGCGTTCTTGACGTCGTTGGTAAGACGAACGCGGACGTAGTCGAGAGGGTAGAGAAAGAGAAGTTTGGTGGCACCATAGGCAACACCAGAGGCAAGATTACCGACCATCCACCACCAGTAACCCTCACGCTCCTTCTCAAAGGCGAACATAGATTTGTAGGTATCGCGAAAAGCGAAGTCCAGGGCCTGAGATGGGAAGTAGCGGATGATGTGCGCGGAGTTACCGCGCCAGAGGGAGGCGGCACCCTCCTCAGCGATGATACGCTTAAAGCACTCGTAGATGCCGGTGTAGGGCTTGGTGAGACGACCGAAGCGGAGCAACTCGTCCTGTTCAATAAAGTCAGATGATTCTCATTGTTAGGGACTCATAGGCAGGCCAGCTAGGGTTGCAGACCTGATTCTGAATAAGGAGCTTGACACGCGCCATTGGAGCGGCGCCCGTCTTGACGAGGGCTTCGGAGATACTGGATACTATCATCCAACGCTGTTAATTTATCACTTATAATCAGGCTTTCATTGTCGCTACTGCACCCAACGTCTGTGGACTAGGACTCTTGAATATAGGCAAGTGATAGAACGTACTCAAGAAGGCAACGACAGGACCGGGCTTGCCTAGGGACTTGTTCGGGCTTTGGCTACAACCGCGATTAGCATGCTGTGATCGTGACGGCGCTTTCCGTCGAGGCTGCTTGAGCGTCCGTGCCATACTTTGTAGCCATGACTATTTCAAATTCCTACGGAAACAGAGGTATTGGAAGGTAGGAGGAGGAGTGGGGAGATTCTAAGATGGAAACGAAGCCTGGTAGTAACTATCACGTGATGGCTGCCAAGGCCAGCCGACAGAGTTTCCCTCAGAATCGCTCAGATCCCTCTCGGCATGACGTTATACGGCTCTCCTAGATACTTGTTCATCCTCTACGCTTTGGCCGTGTTCGCCCTCATCGTTTTGTATCTCATTCTCGCCCGCCTCATCATATAGCTCAGACGAGTATCTACATATTGAACTTGTTGCCCAATCGGGCTTGTTGACAATACATAGACATCACACATCTGAGTAGCTCGCGTGTCGCGCTGACACCCTTACGATGTCCTCGCGTCCAACCTCCCCGATTCTGCCAGACAGCCAGGAAATCTTTGTTCAACATGTCTGAAGACACCCCGAGTTGTAACACAGATTTCGTAACATCGTATATCAACGATGGTAACGAAACCGAGAACCTCTCTCTTCACCGGGGAACGTAGGAGAACGCGGGAGAACGCCTCGCTTTCCTATGACCTCGAACGGTCCCGCTACAAACTAAGCCAAGCCACCTAGGAGAAAGAGACTGCTCGAGTCAAAAGAGCCTATCAGTTGACCGAGTTCGATAAGGTCTGCGAACAGCTTTAGCTTGCTGTTGCAAGCGAGAGTCGCGCTGTCGCTCGATCTGAAACGCCCTTGCAGATGAAGCTAGAGACCTCGTAAACGAAGCGGAGGCTCTAGCTCCGGTCTGACGTACGATCCATACCTTCACTGCCTCGGATTCTGCCCTTACCGGTGTTGCTTTGAGCTAAATCAGGTGGTGAGGCGGCTCCGTATCCTAGGGAGCGTGTGTATCCGAAGGAACACGGAGAAAGGGATCGAAGAGAATGCCATGGTAAGAACACAAAGTCGAGGTGACCAGACCATGCCGCGTAAGCAAAGATGAGACAGCCAGAGTGCAAGGAGCTACTTTAAATACGCCGCGCCGATTAAACAAGCACAAGTATAGAGGTTACACGAACGGTTAATAACAAAGTCTTGGCCGACAACAAATGCTCGGCGTCTAAAGCAATCATTATGACCTACGGAAAGTTCGAGCTAAGAGAGTTTACTGCTTATGCCTTCTATCTAAGTGCACTTTTTTAGCAAACGCCGCGGCTATTAGTCTATTACGATCTCTAATTACACGTATATTAGCAACACTAAGCCCGAGTAATACTTAATCTACTAGCATAATAGAAGTTTATAATATCCTACCGGACCTTCTATAATTATATAGCAAGCTAAAGCACATATAGCGCGGCACTTCTATAGTCCTTAACGCTTTCTTACTAGATATGTTATACGGAAGTCGTACATTTCTTAACATATAACCGCGTCTACCCCCTTATAGGTACTAAGCTTTCCCTTAACGGTCTACCTAATAGCCCTTATTAGTATAAAGATAGCTATGCTATATGCTTTTCTTAATCCTTTTCTATAATTATAGCCGTTAGTAATATATAAGCTTAACACTTAATTAATACTTATATCTCTACGATTCGTGCCGATATGTCTTATTTATAGCGTTAACTTTCCTACTTATTTCCTAGCTAATAGGACACCTAGCTAATAGATAGCCGGGTCTTTTAGTAAAAGACCCGCCGAATCTAGTAAGGCGGGGTTGCTTAGTATGCTAGAAATGGTAATTTCTACTTAAAAGACCCTCCGAAGGACCCATTTTATATCTTATATAGAAATGACCCAATAATTTTGTAAAACTAACAAGTTATAGCTTAAGTTATACGATAACATTTGCACTATATAAAAATATTAGAATAAGAATAGGGAAGTAGAAATCATAGTCTAAACTTCGCCGTCATAGATTCGAAGTTCGCTAAGAAATGCGCCCGCTTAAGTCGTAACTAAGGTCACCCGCACACTATGTAAGTATAGCACTCTTTCCACTAAAAGACACTGCATTTCTTAAGTTATAGAGCTATCTTATCGTTCTCTTTATCTAATGAATCTTAAACCACATGAAGCAAACGCGAAGATGCATACGTATAAGAGGTAGACTAGCAAGTTTGTTTATTTTGCGCTTAGCCCTACTACACTTCTGCGTCTCTAAATCTGTGGTGTCTAACTTGCTTAAGTCTAGCGACCGAAGGCATAAGATCTGCTTTAAGGCAAGCTAGCGCTTAGAGGGCAAACTCGCAGTAAGAGTTATAGCAATTGCGTATAAGATTACTAGAAGAGTTGCCATGTTTCTTAAAGTATTCGTAGATCTCGGCGAATTTAGCGAATAGTCGTGCAAATTCTAGACCGTCATAGGCCGAAGAAGTAGAGACATTTCTTTACGACTAGAGATCTTAACCATCTAGACTACTAAAAGGTATGTCGTCTAACAGTTAGGACAGTCTAGCGGATAGAGACGCATATAGCGGCGTTATAGGTTTAATGATACGATGTCTACGAACTTTTTTAATGCGATAATCACTAATTTTATGTATAGCCGAGAACATAGTATTAGTATGATCATCGGGTTAGCCATCTTCTATAGAGTCGGCATTAGATTCGATAATAATAGGCTTATCGTTTATGCATAGCTTTAGTATCTTAGGCTTAGACTCTTCCCCGGTTGTTTAACGTTCTAGTAAGGCTCGCTTTCTCTTATTTAAGACCGTAAGAGTTAACTTTAAGGCTGTAGGATTTAACGGTTTTATCTTAAGTATGTCTTACTTAATACCGGTAGCATAAGCATCTATACTCTTATTATAAGAGATGAAGTCGTTAAGAGTTAAAACCGGGGTTCTTTTCTACCGGGTGCTACGTTTTCGCTAGGCCGGATCGATTCTCTTTATAAGTGCAGCTTACTAACTAGTAATAGCGTCGTTTAGATTTAACACGTTAGCATAAGTGATAGCAATCTATGTTATGATCCGTTTAGAAAGGTCTCTTATCGACTCTACCGGTCGTATTAAGATGGGAACACGATTATACTAGTCTCTACTCTAATGCTCTTCGATCTAATTATAATAGGTGTCTTTAGTGTACTAGACCGATGATCCGATTACTAATATGACCCGGACGATGTTACTATTACTAAAGTTTAAAAAGAAGGCTTTCTTAGATCGCATGTTAGCGTTTAGATGCGTGTTCTATAAGCTATTTATCTAAACCTAGCGCTAGACATACACCGCATCGACGCTAGCATCTTCGGCCATATCGGCAGCTATAGACATGATATTACTCGTAGCTTATATCGGCGAGATGTTACCGCTAGGATTGTTAAGATATTCCTATAACGATACGTTCGTACCATCCCGAGTCTTACGCGTACGTAGCTCTCTCTCGACTTCATTAGGCGGAATCATCTAGAGACGCGCGTCTACGTCCCCCGCTATAGCACGGCTATAAAGTGACTAACTAGATTGCTGCTTTTGCTAGGAAGCAGTTAGTAGGCTCGAGCTTTGCGTCATCTAAAGACTCGCTATAGGTTACGGTACGCTACCGAGATCCGAGGCCGAAGGGTATAGCTAGACTAGAGGCTAGGCGGTGTCGTTATTAAGTGTGTCGGTCGCATAAGAAGAGGTAGGATCGAAGCGATACACTATACGAGAGCGGACGTTTTTAATGCGCGCCATCGCTATAAAAGTGTAGCAAAACACTTAAGAAAAGAGAAATTTAACTAGTGTAAAGGCGATAGATAATAATAAGAAAAGTAGGTAAGAAAAGTAAAGATGTAGGAGGAGAGTAGCGTAAAAGCTTACGTCGCTAGGATGCATAAGGCTTCTAGTCCCCGAAGCGGGGTCACTTGCCGTTCTTAGCGTAATTAAACCCTATTAGTGCATACGTGTAGCAAGCTATAGAGAGTTTATGTAAAAGTGAGAACGGAGATTACGGTAGAGGGATGTCTATCCATAGCTCTAGAGATAAGGTGGTAGTGGTAGGGCATAAGAAGTGTTACTAAACTTTTACTTCTTATTTTCTATCTAACTATCATTATCATTATTATCATTATTATCGTTAGCATCTTTTATTATAATAGAGAAAGCAAGACGCACCTAAAGATTGCTAGCTATAGAGTTCGTGTTTCGGCTCTCCGACGACGCGTCGAACGACACCCTAAACCCGACTACCCCTATTATGCTGCTACAGCTAGACGACGCGTCCGATGCCGAGAGACGCGTCTAAGAACTTGTTTCGAAGTTCGTATATCTTCTAGAGCATAAGGCGCTCGTATATTAAGAGCACGGGTACGCGATCGACAATGTAAAGGGACATCTATAAAGAGAGCATAAGGCTTCTAACAGCGATATGGTCACCGCCGTCGTTTAACACTATAGTAGCTACGAGGTCGTAAGAGTAGACGACATCGAGCCCCCTAAAGTAGGATAGGTAGCCGTCGAGTGTCTACTCGCTCTAGTCCGTGGTTTTAGTTGCTCGTATAGGATCTAACGAAACCGCACCGACTACCACCCCGATGATGCCGAAAGATACGAGATAGAGCTATATAGCTATATCTCTACTAATAGAAAGAAGATCGGTAAGCACTATCGCGATGCATACGGGTAGAAGTCGACACTAGCAGACCATAAGTGCTAGACAGAGGTCTACGTCTAGGCATTCTTAGCCGTTAGTAGACACTAGAAATGGTTCATCGTTAAAACACCCGATTAGACAGCTAGAGAAGCGGCTAGCATCCGCGAATCTCTACCCCGAACTAAGCAAATCTAGTTTAATAGCATTAAAGGCGACTTCTAGAAGTTAATAGAGCAACACTAAAAAGAGTAGTAGATATTGTCGGATAAGGTAGAGAAATGTAAGAATACTAGATGGTAGAATAAGACGAGATAGAGAGCTTATCTTAAGAACTATAATCTTATCTATCTCTCCTACGTAAGCCGGCTGCTAGATAAAGACGAAGATGTGCTGCTTAAAGTAGCGGCGGTAATCGATCTAATGGTCGAGAGAGGTGTCTCTAGGCTAAGCTCGATGCTAGATAGCTTACGTCGCTAGCTTCGAAGTGCAGCAATGGATAAGTAAGACAAACGACCGCTCGCTCGAATATAGAACATCGAGAGCTAGGAGCGCTACGCCGGGTACTAGAAACGCATGGTTTGCTACTATCTAAGAGTCTAGGCTACACGCTAAGGCACCGACGATGCCGACCGCGAGGACGATAGCTATAGCGACGCCGATAGTAATGACAGAAATGCTAGTGATGGTACCGATATAGACGTCGCCGATAAGATCTAGCGTAGACGGGCAACGGATAAGATGTACGACGCCTATAGACTCTTTCTATAGAACCCCCGGTTAGAAAATGCTCTAGAGAGGGTTTAGACAACTATGCTCGTAGAGGGAGACCCGTCGTTAGCATAGGAGACGCAGATTAAGGCGATGGTCGAGCTAGGAGAAGTGCTTCTTTTCCGTAAAGTGTAGAACGACCGTTTCGATAGCGCGATGTTACACTTTATAGCCGTTATAGGAGTTAACTAGGAGAACGGCCGACTTCGCGACGGTAACGACTACTCTTATATAATAGTAGGACTCGTGTACGTCGCTAGGATCGTGGTAGCAGAATCTCTACTTCTATCGCTCGAGCGTAAGCACTAGGGAGAAGTCGAGTTTAAGGCATTTCTCGAGTAGAGAAAGGAGTACTTAGCCGATAGATCGATAAGCGTAATGGGAGAGATGTTAAGCCTACTCGTATATAGTAAGACCATCGCGAAGAACTTCTACGCCTAGGGTAAGGTTTACTAGACCTACGATAGAGCGGGTGTCGCACTTAGTAGCATTCATTTCATAGTGCATGGCTTTAAGCACATAGTACGGTCCGCGCTAGATAATTGCGAGGACTATATATAGAGAGATCTTATGTGGGCTAGCCGTAAAGAGGACCGTTTTATAAAGAATCTAGATGACATCGCAGACGACATAACGATTAAGAAGATAGGCTAGTATTTTGGAGCTAATCTAAACTAAAGTCTCGAAACACATGGTCTAGAATGGATGCTTAAGAGAATGCTCGGCTCTAGCACTAGTAAGAAGATGCGCCGAGATGGCTAATAGCAATTAAGACTAGTAGCCGACTATCTCCGAAAGGTAGACAGATTTAGGAAGTTGTTCTTATTCTATGTGCACGTCTTAAGCGGCTAACCGGCTAGAGGCACCGAAGTGACGAGTCTTCGATTCCGTAATGCTATAGCAAACTACCGGAACGTTTTCATTATAGACGGAAGAGTAATAACAGTAACGAGTTACTATAAGTTAATGGCAATGCTAGATATGCCTAAGATGGTACCGCGATTCTTGCCGTAGAGATTAGGCTAGATCGCGGTTATCTATCTCACTTACGTACGGGTCTTCGCTAAGCTGCTATCGATCCAGGCACGCTACGGCTAAGGGTAGAGTAACTACATCTAAGCAGACGCGAACGGCCTATAGGAGACGTAGAAACTTACCGACACGATTAAATAGGAGATAGGTAAGCGGCTATAGGCGAAGCTATAAGTCTAAAGCTACCGACACGCCGCCGTCTTTCTAGGAAGAAGATTTGTTAGTCCTAGATTTACTAAAGGTTACCGAGAGGAAGCCGAAGATCCGGAAGATGCCTAAGTAGGCGACGATAAAGAACTCGAAGAGGGTAATATAATCGAGTTATAGAAGGTAGGCGGGTTTTATACCGGCGCCGGAAGATACGCGGTTAGAGCGGACATTTTAAAGTATCTTAATTAGGAGTCGATCGACGTCTTTAGCGATCTTAGCGAGGGCTAGCATAAGTTTTTGGGGCTTAACTATAGAGATCCGAAAAGGAAACGAAAGACGGCAGCGGCTACTATAAGCGGTAAAGGTGAAGGAGATGGTTTGTAGAACGCCGACTATAGCGGTCTAAGGAAAGAAAGGATGATTAAAAGACTTCCCGCATCGAAAAAGGGTACTATAGACACCGCTGCCGCTCTTACGACTCTAGCAGTCGATCTTACACCGTTCTTACAATAATCCGAGAGACAATAATAGGAGATTAAGGAGTTACGTGCAAGGATTAAGGCATAAGAGTACGAGTTATAACTCCGACAATAATAATAATAATAACAATAACGATAAGGAGTGGATGTACATTAAGTACAGCTATAACTAACGACTCTAATAATTAGCTTAGGCATCTATATAAACAACGGTCTTCTAACGCTAGTGACGGAGGGCAACAAAGGGTTCACCACTAACCTATCCGTCGACGGTGCTAACCACGATGTTATTTACATTAATAACGATGATACTACTAAAGATTTTAGCGGCGATAACAACATTAACTATTACTATGCACGGCAACAAGACTAGTGTAATGTAGAAGATAGCCCGATCGTGGAACGAAGCCGAAGGAGGCGTAAAAAGTTGTAACGCTACTAGGGTTAGGGTTAGGGTTAG
>JALPCE010000420.1:0-15973 GCA_026538705.1 Aureobasidium sp. GC_Fusr_1 | reverse complement strand
ATTAAATATTACTATACCTATATAGCTACTCCTTCCCCTAAATACCTACGCCCGCCCTATAATAAATTCCTATATAGCTTATATATACTTACTTAATCTAATAGGACATAGTAGTAGTATTTAGAAGGTAACTACGCTAGCCGATAGAGGGGTTAAGGGAGAGAAGTAGGTCCTATAGGTAGAGAGACTCGAGTAGTTAGAATGCCTAGTTATTATAGTAGATAAATGCTATAACTCGAGCCTTTTATATAGTATAACTAAAGGTTACTATATAGCGTTTAATGTCTTAACTATAGCTTAAACTCTTTATAGAAGATATGGTAAAGCTAGTTACTAGCCGACTATGCTTCTTACCCTATCTATAGATAGTAATATTATAGATATTAAGTAGACCTTTTATAGAAGGACCTATTTTATTACTATAAGAATAGGTATACCTAATAACCTTCTTCTTATAGCATGTTCTATAGACCTAGAAGTAGAGCTCTAGTAGCATATCTTTCTATTATATACGCTAACTATAGTTATAAACCTAACTCTTACTATTCCTAAAGCTATTTAGGCACTCCTTAAGCTTAATAACCTTCCTATCTCTTTCCCGCTATTATAAACGCTAGAAGTTAAGATCCTTATAGTATTTGTTACTATTAATAGTCCTTAACGTATTAGCTTACGCGGCGGTACTTCTAAAATCGTCTAGGCGCTAAAATTCGGTAGGTATAAGGATATTAGAGGAGGCGGCGGTAGAGGTTAATAGCGCGTAGTAATTGCTTATTAACTTAAATAGAAAGGCATTATTAGTAGGTAAGGGAAGTATTATTAATTAAGAGGTCTTAGCTAGTGTTTAAGAGGGTTAGGTAGTTATATAGTGGTGTAAATTTATGGTTAATGGTTAAGATTTGGGCCCGTTAATACATTACGAATGTAGTAAGGTTAGAAAGCGAGGCCTCTCATTAGCTAACTGATCGCTGGGATCTAGCCGAGCCAATTAGAAGGTCTAGTGGATCGATCTAGCGGACCTCCAATATCGATCTAATCCACTGGATCCTAAGGCGAGATCCGGTCCAGTGGAAATCCAGTGGATCGATCCACCGGACCTGGATCGCGATCCATCCAGTGGTTACTCTGTCTGGGACCCCAACAATGAGCAGCTAACTATGATTAATGTCACAGTCGCCTATGCTGTCTGCGTGTACCATCATATGGATACAATTGTGGTTAAGGATCTTCGCATATATCACTCATCATTGACTAGGCTTTGCTTGGAAGAACGGACAAGTGATGTGTGCAGAGTGGTCCTAGAGGATGTCAGTATCAGCATCAATAGACACGATCTCCCGCAACTTACATGGGATCATGTCTTGTCAAACCTGATTGATGTGTCTGTACAAGAGAACAGGTTCAAATATGCGCATTACATATCGACGCCTCTCACAACTCATCATCGAGACTCATCTTCCAAGCATCAATTGCAATCTTGATGTGCAAATTGCTACCCTTACCAGACTTGAAGTTGCCTTTGGCAAAGCTTTCAGCCTGTATACTACGACTCGATCAATAAATTCTCTCGTGGATATTGCTCGCCCTCTTCGAGTTATCAGCAAATCTCACTTTGGTCATACCCCAATCTGTAGAAGATATCGTCTTGGGGTCCGGCCAGGCAGACTTCCAATGCTTAAGTGCGGCCTGGTAGCGAGCTTCGTCAGTCAAAAGAACTTCTTTGTCACCGATGGTAAAGTAATAGTCCTTACTGCTGAGAAGCGGAGCAGAAGTCTTTCGCTTGGGAGGTATTGCTGAAGCTACAGCTGGCGAGTTCGGTTCGGATTGTGTCCGTTTTCCAGTCATGGCTCGAGGTAAAGCATCGATATATCTGACAGGTGCTGGATCTTCGTTTCCGAAAAATTCTTTGGGATCAAAGAGTTTATCGTCTTGGATGATTATTTTGTAGTTTTCTGCGAGGATGAAGGGTCGGTCTTCTTTTTTCACTCTACCGGTTTTGACTGAGGGCTTCATTTGGGTTGCTACTAGGTTGAGTCGTCGTTGGAGGGTGCCGGTGTATCTTGGGCGTTTGGTTGGATGTGCGAGTGGTGGAAGTGGTGAGATTGCCTTTCGTTTTGTGCCTGTGGTGGTGGTGGGAGCGGGAGCTGCTGGAGTGTTATCTTCGTCGTCGGGGTCGTCTGCACCATCTCCGTCTGCGGCTTCTGTTGTGTTGGCGTGTTCTGCCTTGGTTCAGCTAAGTGTTCCCCATCGATCCATTGTATCGGCATGTGCGGGCATGAACTGTTCGATCTGTGCCAGAGCAGCCTGTGGAGTTGGTCGATTTGCCAAATCATATCTGACGCAAGACTCGACAGTGTTCATCAGATCTGCGCTATAGACTGCTGTCTCCCCCGCTTGAGTCAATCTAGTCCAGTTGTCGTTCCTATATCTCAAATCCTGGTTGTCGACGAGAACAGATGTTGCAAGTCCATCACCCTCCATTGCTCGCAGAACACAATATCCAATTTGCCAGACATTGGTCTTGGACTCTGGAGCAACGTTGTACTGTGCTGTCGTCCTTGGAGCATCAGGATTGGGTCCTCGATCTAGCTCTGGCGCACACCAACCCACGGTGCCCCTGATCTTGTTTCTCCAGTTCTCATCGTTGGAAGTCAAGTATGACATCCCGAAGTCTCCGAGATAAGCTGGCGGGTACATGATGTAATCTGCATCTTTGCCGAGAGTTCCTGGATGACCTAGCAAGATATTCTCGGATTTGATGTCGTTGTGGATTATACAGGGGCCTGCTCCAGGAACCGTTTGTAACTTTTCGTCCATGGCGACTGCGGCTTTCATCATTCGATGTAAGAGGAACCAGATAAATGGCTCTGGCAAGAACTTGGAGTTTCGCGATCGAGTGTTGATGTGTACGAGGTTGTCTAAATGTCCTGCACTGTAGTATGGGTGATAGGTCCTCCACGCATTTTCCCATCCTGTCAATTTTTTGACTCCGAGAGTGGGGACGGTATATACATCTGTTGCTTCCCTAGGCGCGAGCTTCTGGGCGATGTGCGCTTGCAGTAGTTGACCTTTTGCTGGGCCATCGGGGATGACGTGTGCATCTGTAGTCAAGAGATTCTTGATCACGATGCGAGAGACGATTTTTTGGGTAGTGGTGTCCAAGTGGTTCCAGAGGTGGACTGTTCCCTCGCTGCCGGAACCAATCTTCTTATCGTATCTCCAGATGTGAGTTGAAGGAAGGAGAATATCAGGGCTGGTTTTGTCGTTGAGCGCCATAGTTTTTGGTTGCTTTGATGACCAATAGTAAGATAGATTAAGGTGAGCCTGGGCAGGCAAGAAGAAGACTTGGAATTTTTGGAAAGAGTGTGCGTTGCGACGAGAAAAAAATAATTCGAGGTCGCGTAGAAGGTTTACGAACAAAGAAAAGTTCCGAAATCGTAACAGACCTTGACGCATTTGGTTGATTGACAATGGAGACAAAGAGATTCGTGAATATCCGCTAGAAAGTCCTGCAAAACAATGATTCTGTCTCGAAGACATGTCGTGTTCAAAAATGGACAATACTCACTTTGCCGTTCACCATGGCGAGTGCCATACCGAGGATCAGAGTGGCGACCTACTGTCGACATGTCTTAGGAACGTACCGAAATCGGGAGCTGTCATGGACCCAAGATCTAATTATCTCTTTCTATATTGGTCGAATGAAGAGAGTGGCGATGTTGCTCAAGAGCCGTACGAGTTAGAGATGTCGGCATGGGAAGAGGTGGTATAGTTCGTTCACTACGGAGTACTTCCAGCATATCAGGATATCCACAACACTCAAAGGCCTTGATACTCTGGAGTATATCGTCAGGCAGTCTTGCTATGGAGTGGCCGTCAGATCAATCACCTTCCTTATGGGCAGCATAGTTGACGACGCTGTTTACTTGAACCTGAAGATGCGTAGCATTCTGAACATCTTGAGTCAGAGAGATCAGAATGTTGCCATCAAGATATCTCTCGCCACGATGACCTCTTCGGGTTCATGCTCCTGCCAAATCATCGGACATCTTTCCCAAGTCATCGGCTATCTGCTGCGCACGAATCTTCGCTTGAGGCTCTCGTCTGTGCCCTTGACAATTACCATGCCCCCTCCTTCTCTGGCAAAGTTCCACTTCACCAACCGTATCCCGCTCTTCCACGACATCAGCGATTACTCCACTGTCTGCGACTTTCGCATGCACTACACGGACACACAGGGCTCGGTTGCTTACGACGCAGAAGCCAGGTCTATCGTCATTGACGGTCTGGAGGAACGTCATATCCGAGAGCTTAGAGCTCTAGTTCGTCTTCTCAACATCAAAGACATCACCATCATGCGATGTGACGCCCGTTTGTTCTGGTTCGAACAGCTCTTTGACGAAAGATCGGGTACCCTTAACAGCGTCAAGATCGAAGATATCGTTCTACGCAATCAATTCGGTCCACACTCGTGGCTGAGGATCTTATCCAGTCTCATGAACAATTTTTTGCTCGACTGTTGCGAGTTGGACAACCTCCGCGTTGCTGACTTTGCCCCTGGCGGCCTTGAGGCTATGCAAATTGACAGCTTTGCCGCCATGAACCGGCCTTCGGTGGTAAATGATCTGTCTGCGTTGTGCCACAGACTCACAATCTAATCACTCCATAGAAGTGGATCAAAGAGATGTCGGAGGGCAAAGTCCACACCTCTCCAATTCGAGGAGATACCGAAGGAAGATAACCATGGAAGCTCTCAAGACTTGCTTTCGGGAGACATTTAGTCTTGTATGGAGTTTAGTTTGACATTAGTCCAAGTAAACAAGGAAACCACAGCAGTAGACTTGTAATTCTTGGTGGTCCTAAATTCGACAATTGGTCATGCTGAGCTGGAGGGAAACGGTGACAAAGGGAGACGAGAGCCGACCGGAGTCTACATGTAGCGATACTCCCAGATGACACATATTTGTAAGGCCAATGTTGACGATCTGGTAGATAAGCTTGCGTATGTCCACGAAGGCAATGGATCTCTCAACTCCACGCAGCTGATGGGCTGCAAGGCCAGATACAACAAGGCACATTGAGTGGCCTATGTTTGACAACTAGATTGATCGGTCTATACAGTTCGCGGATGGTGGGTTGGGTACTCTAGGCCTAATCCTCAACTGCTTTCTTGAATCCGCTCTTAATCTCGAAGTGGCTATCGTCTTCACGCGAGTGCTCATCTCATAGGAAGTGAGATACTCTTCAGTAGCGGGTTGTCAGCTAGTCTTAAGCTAAACATACCAAAAGACCTACCCATCTCTTATTATTCTCATGCCCAAGCCACGTGTAGAATGGTCGCTATTTAGCACAAGCAGTCTTATATAATCTCGAACGGTCAAAGGGAGTCGAGATATGGCAGTCTCTCACTGGTAATAGTCGTAAAGGCACCTGTCTCTGCACCGCTACAGATGTTCAGCAACCGCATTCGTGTTGTGAGATCCCCTTCCCAAACAACACGTTCACGTCGATGATGTCGTTTACGCTTTCACTTCAGATAAGAAAACTTCCTCGCCCAACTCGTTTCTGCTTCGTGTCCAGTTTATTGCAACACGATCAACGTCAACACGATGAAACACCAAAAGGAAGAACATCACACGCCTGTCAAGCTCTCTGGTACGGACCACGGCGAAGAGACTCTCTATACATCTCCTCGCAACCATCGGGCAATTGCCAGCAATTCTGAATCAGCACAAGACAGCGCTGTCACCACCGAGACAATGAGCGACCTAACGGATACCTCTCGCACTGCCTTCACACTTCCCAAAGAAACCCTGGGTGATGCCAACGATCCCGGTGCCATGTTCAATAGCACCACTACAACCAACGGTCAGAGAGACGTTGACTACGCCACTCTCTCAAGGGTCGATGCCCCCCTAGTCGACCACGTCCACCAGCCCGACCCAAGAAGCTCAGATAACACGCAAGAGAGCGTTCAGTCAATCGGAGAGCAACTCAAGCCTACATACCAGACAACATCATCCACGGAGATCAAGCAGATCATTATTTGTCTCGCTCACCTTGATCTCACTCTTGCCAAGCAGACGCACCTCGACAACCTTCACGAGGCACACACTGCTAAGAACTTCAGGGAGCAACGTCATCTCAACAAGGACCGCAAATTGCGTCTCCGCCAAACCATGAAGGATGCAGACGCCAAATTTGCTGCTCTTGACTCACAGCGCATGGAGCAGGAAAAGTCTGTCAAGGGGTGTGAGATCCGCCTGAACAGTCACGGTCTACAGCTACAGAACGTCAAGGACAGGGTCAAGATTCTTGCCGAGGGTGGTGAATGGATGGAAGGAGAATTGGTCAAGATCGAGAAGCGTTGCGAAGCGCTGCAAGACGACGTCAAGAAGTTACAAGGAGACAATCAGCAGTTGAAGGAACAAGTCAAGGCTCTGGAAGAAGAAGTGGAAATGCTCAGGGGAGGAGACGCTGTGTGGGAAAGTAGGTTGGCAGTCCTGGAGGGATTGTTCGAGGAGAGAAAGGAGAACATGAATTGGTTCAAGATCAGTGTGAATCAGGAGTGTGTGTTGGATTCTGTCAGGTTTGTCCCGGGCAATTATCGCATCTTCTCGGTTTTCCATTGAAGAAAACAACCATCGCTAAGCAGCATGATGCCTTAGCTTACAAAGGTCTGTACAAAGAGCTTGTCGACAGCATTGCTTTGAAGTGATGAAAACAGAACCTCAATTAATTCTTTGTCATGATCCTGAAAGCAAGTCACGTTTCCAAAGGCAAGTAGTATTTCACGTCTTTTTAACAATACGACATGTGCTACACTCCGGATGTTTGTTCAAGTTCCAGCAAACTAGAGAGCTGAGAGGCTCAAGTATATCTTCTGACTTCACACACTCAATTTCACATATGATAATCACCTTCACCTTACTATCGCGGAACTGGCGTACTATCATGGCTATGAATCACGAGCCAGGCTCATGCCTACATGGATGCTGGATATATGCCAACGCATACACTGGATGCGCTGTACAGTGCCAGCAGTTGGCCCAGTAGATGTTTGAGAGGGACTATATTTACAGAACTCCTACTTTCTTACTTATCTTCATTAGTAGTATCTATTCCAAACGACAAAGTAACTCCGGCTCTTACAGCACTACAACCAGACAATCGAACAAAGAAAGTAACAATGACGCTGAACTTGGCACTATTCCCTCCCGAGATTCTGTCTCTGACAATCATGCTTGCAGAAGCCACAGACCTCACAGCCATTCGCCTTGTCTGCAAGTCTTTTCATGACGCTGCAACGAGATGGTTTGGCGAAGTTTTCTTTACCGAGCGTCCACATGTGATCTCGCACACCAGTGTGGCTGAGCTCGTCCAGATGTCCGCCAACCCAAAACTGGGCCCTTATATACGCCAATTAGGGTTCAACAGCATCTTACTCCCATTACCATCATTCATTCGGGCTCAAGAGACCGGTTTGAGTGGCCAAGTACTGGTTTCCAGAGCCGCCGCCTGCCACGAACAGACGGTATGCCTCGAAAATGGTATCTTCGAACAGCAGCTTGTGCTTGTGTTGCACAATCTCAAGCTTTGGGGAAGCCATTCAATCAAGGTTCACGTCTACTGCAATCGTGGGCCATATCATGGTTGGGGCTGGCAGAGCCTTCTGCCCAAGCACGATCCCACGCCGCTGGAAGTCCTCAGAAAGCCACCACCGTCCGTTGATCGTGGAGCGATGCACGAGATCACTTTTGCTTATATCCATGCTATGAAATCCACTAAGTACCCCATGGCTGGTATGGTGCTCGATTTCAACCACAAATGCGCTGGCCCCACGAGTATTCTCCACTATCTCAACGAGGCTCAAGCAGAGAGCTCAACAGCCCAATCGAACCGACTTTCCGGCGGTGACCTGCTCGCTCGACAATTCAGTGTCGGCTTCAATGGGCGTCAAAGAGGACAACACGACTTGCTTCATTACGTGCCAGAGAGAAAGTGTCTGGAAGTACGCTCCGGGTTCACCTCGGGTATCATCAATGACTTTCAAGCCTTCACACAATGGCTACCACAAGACTTTGTAACCACATTGATTCTCAAGGACATCACCACCTACTGGGAAGGCAAGCTTGACACCTTTCTTGCTCACAATTCTCAACTCAAGCACCTCGAGCTTCACTCCTGTCAATTCTGGGGTGTTGAGTGGAGCGATATCTTCACCAAGCTTGTGAAAGACGCCAACAAAGAGGACCCTCTTCCTGGACTTGAACACTGCTGTTTCGCTGATCTTCGCCTCCAGCAACCAGAGATCTATATATGTGTGGAGGAACTGCTCGCTGCTTGCAGAGAGGTACACATATATCAAGGTCATGAAGAGATCCTACGTGACCTAAAGTTGCTCAGCGCAAGATTTGAGACGCTTGAAGCAACTGACTTCTCGAGCGATAGCGACCACACCGACTCGGCAGATGATGCTTTGAACTGATTGTTTCTATCCTATGAAAGCGCGATTGATGGCAGAATTGTATAACCAGAATGTTGGATGATATTCGTGGTACAGGTAGCGAACGAGCCCGCCAGAGCAATGTTATATTGTGCTGAAAGGAGCCATATATATGAGCAACATTCTATCAAGCGATCTGTCTTTTCACTTTCTTGTGCCTTCTCTCTGGTTCGATCGTATATCTACTCCCAGAACCCATAAGTGACCATATTGGTGGCCTATCTTCCTTCGAAAAGAATGTGTTGTTGAGAGTTTCTGTCCCACCAACTTGAACTGCTTGTATCAGTTTCCAATCTGCCTGGCAAAGAACGTTACTGCACACCACTTCGTATAGCTGGAATTTAGAAGACTGACCATAACGCTCGGTAGCATCGGAATCGGTTGTCAAGGAGCAACTTGCAGATTTACACTCAGAAATCGATCCCCAGATCCGAGTACTCGTGTTTGATGTCGGTGGTACAGGAGATATCGTCTCAGCCTCCTTCACAAACTGCAACTTGCAACTTCCCACCCACGATGTGGTCCCCAGATCCAGAGTCTGACATCTTTGTTATCGAAGACATGATGTCAGCCATTCCTAGCCAGCTCATGGTGCATTTGTCACGTTGGTCCAGAGCGGTCAAGTGGCAGTTCAGGTCAGCACCAGCTCTATTGGTATCCACGATACGGGCATAATTGGGACCAGTATCAGCAGATTTATGCTGCGCCTCAGCCAAATATCAATATCAACAGGGATGTAATTGACATCAATCTCTATCCATCCACCATTTAACCCCCTTCTATATGTCGTCAGTGAGAATGATCGCCAGATGATCGTTGGGTGAGTCAAGTTATCGTTCATCAACCTCTACTCATGTGTGATCCCCACAAATGGCACACGGATGATGGACAAACTGCCACGCCATACACAACTCGCCAACTTGGATTGTCTCGATCTTCTATGAGGTTCTGTGATCTCTAATAGTAACGAGTGTTAGCTTTCTATTTATTATCACAAATCGAGCGACCAAGTCTTGGCATCGACCAATTCTCCGGATACGCATTTGTTGTGATAGTCACTTCGCAAGCGCACAGAATCTTCTCTTCTTCTCCCAAGCAACAACATCTTTCTCCTGTGCCCCTTTCTCAGCATAACGGAGATCACATATCTGGATCATGGCTCACAACGGAGTGCTCTCTAGGTAAATCATGTCTCCCGACTTCGATCTCTATGTGCTTTTACTAAGTCTCATAGTCTTGATGACCTTCCCACGGAGATTGTCGCCAAAGTCGGTGAATATGTTGGTAGAGAAGGTCTGCCTGTGTTTCGTCTTACAGGACGTCTTGCGAAGAACGCAACCATCTTTCACTTCGGCCGAATCTGCTTCAGAACGATGAACGTTTCATTCACACCCAATTATGTAGAAACCCTTCGTCTCGCGGTAGTTCACCCCAGATTCGGTTCTTCTATCAACGACATCACCATCAACACTACTGGTCTAGACAATCTGACCGCCGATCTGTTTGCCAAATATTGGTCTATCCTGAACACACTCGCTGCTCGCCAACAGTCCGTCAACGTGCAGGTCCGTGTCATCGCGGTTGGCCTCACAGATACCGCAATTATCGAGAGCAACATCCATCGTATTCTGCTGCACTTCAAGCGTACGAACGAAATCGCGCCTTTCACCGAAACTGACATCGCTCTCTTCCTACCCTCACCCCCGATCAGCTCCAGTAAGGCGCCCCTGTCCTCCACCAACGACATCAACGTGGTGTACTCCGACGTCTCAATCCCTGCCAGGTTCACATACGATGCTAGCACAAAGGCGCTTTCCATCGTTGGTTTGAAAGTCCAGCACTGTGTGGAGTTGCGTTCGTTTCTCAGGGATATCCATCTGGCCAAAATCGTGATCAAACACTCCTGTCTTGACACGACCATTGTTTCCTATTCGACGGTCACGAATTAATACCTCTAGTATCATTGAGAAAGGCTGCTGGAAAGCCATTCCTGCACATGCTGCTTATATCTGCTAGTCCTTGTTGTCCAAGCCCACCCATTTTATCTGGTGCAGTAATCTGTGTATATGGGAAGAACGGTCAGAAGATCTTGCCTTCTTGTCTCTTTTGCTGTAGTGGCCGACTAGTATACTGCGATGTATCCTTACTCCTTGGCTACATACCCTCTAAGTCATCTTTCTTCTTTCCTTTTTGGATTGAGAGCCAGCTTTGGTCTCAGGCTCTACAATCTCCAGATCTGGCGCACACAAAGAGGGCGCAAAATTACTCTTTTTGCATCTGCCTCATCCGGAGAAAGCTATCGACGTTTTGCTTTTATATGTTACCACGATCCAATTTGGAGCATCTCTAGCTTTCCTTTGCATTTAATAGGTTGGGGAGCATGTGTACTTTGGTCGGCTCCCACTCTGCTTTTCCCATTGCGATCTTTCTTTAATCGAGCGTAACGAAGTCATAAACCATACAGAGACTAGATCCGGAGGGCTGCAGTCATCATATATGTTCTCGGTGAACTCCAATTACTGACGGACCTGAGCTTTCTAAGGTCATGGAGACTTGTCTATGGTCTCAAGCGATCGTCACCTTCTTGGTCGATGAATTGAAAACATGTAGATGTTCAATCAAGTCAGACATTCCTGGGCTCGCACATATGCGTCTTTTGGCTACAGGGGCTCCAACGCACTCTCGAGTGGGTCAAAGATTTCAGAAGCCGACAAGATGAGATCAACGACGGGCAGCAGAATATCGACTTCAAGCTCCAAAGGTATGTTGAAGAACTCATCGCGAAATACAAGCTTCTGAGAGATTGTGCGGCGAACGAAGCAGACGACCAAGAGGTACATCTCGATGCTCGAACATCGCTTACCCAGACACTTGAGGATCGACTCGGCCACGAAACACACTTGAACCAGAGATCTGCCCTACAACAGCTCTTCCAAGGTGTCCATGCACTTGAACAATAGAACCGTACTATGAAGAAGCACATACGAGTCCAGGTCGGCATAATCTAAGCTAGGTATTACAAAAAGACTCAGCGCGATATCGGTAACACAACTTCTTCACGTGTCCAAGTTTGATTCAAGAAGTTCTGGGTCCTCCTTAATCAATCTAGGTCTGCTTCTCGAACCAGATCATACCATCTCTCCATTTTCTGTCGTCCTTGGGCAACATCTCTTGCTCAAGCTCAATGCCCAGCTTCGTAACCTCGCCGTTGAGATCATGTTCGAAAACAGCTCGGGCTTCGAACAAAGGTTCGAAGAAGACCTTTTTCTTACATATTACCTCATAGCTTCCCAGTCGTACCGTCTTCTCCTGAGCACATTCATCGCCAACTTCACCTCGACCATGGATCCACTATGGTCATCTGTCAGCGACGTGGCATTACGTTGAACGACTTGGTTGACTTACATAGATCTTGGCATCAAAGAGAGTATTGCTCTTATGCTTGAGACCAATTTCGTAAGGCCATGTTCTGTTCGAAGGTCGAACTTGCAAGGAGACATCTGCCGAGGTGGACAGAATCGACTCTTGTAGATTTGTAGCGCGCCCTCCATAGTGAGCAGATTTGCCTTCGACTAGAGATACATTGAAGTCTCCGTAGCCAGCATGACGATACAAACCAGTATACTCAACCAGACGTCCAGGAAGCGGTAACCCTGGATCCGATGAGATGTGTTCATTGTTGAGCTTTGGAGACGACTTCTGAGGCGTTCTTGGATAGCTCCCACTATGTTCGTGCAGTGACTCCAGATGGAAGGCATCCTGCCCCGAAGATATCTTGCCCAACTTCTTGAGAACTTCGAGAAATATCCACGCACCAGCCTGATTGCTGGTTTCTGCTGTATTCGCCATGGACACAAAGCCGAGTCCTTCTTCGGGCAGAAAGTAGACTTGTGCGCCAAAACCAAGAACGCTACCCCCATGCGTGATGACCTTATGCGAGCCTATCATGACTTTAAACCAGCCGAGGGCATAGAGAGGTGGGATTCCTTGACTTGGCATGCCAGGTAGTAAATCGCTTATTATAGTTCTAGCCTTAGTGATATCTCCGTAGATAGCTTGACTGACAGGAGAAGAGTCGTTACTGCCAGCATTGAGCAGGGCCTGTACCCACAGAGCATAATCGTTGACCGAGGAGATAGTAGCACCGGCACCTGCGAGTGAAACAAGTCCTACATATGGCTCAGGAATGTAATGATCTTTGTTCCAATAATAGCCTCTAGACAGTCTCTTCTGTCTGTGGTGATCTCTCGCGGCCTCGGCTTCCTTCACTGAAGTGGTAGTTGAGATCATGCCGATTGGTTCCCAGATAAGCTTCCGCAAGACATCACCGAAACGAAGTCTGCCGATCATGGCCAGCGCTTGCCCTACCGTCGCATACATAATGTTGCAATACTGCCACTTGGTTCTTGGTTCCGCGGTCAAAGGGAGGTGTTTCATTGTGAGCATGACATCAATGGTGTCAGCGTCGCGGCCACGGCGATCGGCCCAACCATAGGCTAAGTCATGCCTAGGTAGTCCAGACCGGTGAGACAGAGCGTCCTCGAGAGTTATGTGGGAAGTGTAGTAATCATCCTCAAGAGCAAAATAGCCAGGCAGAAGCTTAGAGAGTGGGCTGGACCAACTGATATCTGCGTAATCGACCGAATCTTGGACAATCAGCGCAGCCGCAGCCGCGGTAAATGCCTTGGTCGTGCTGCCTGTGAACCATAAGGTGTCTGGTGTTGCCTTCACCTCGGGCAGTATTGAATACCCATACCCCTGCTTATGTCAATCCAAAAATATTTGGTATGATTTTTGCGAGACAATGTATGTACCTTTGACTTGAAGAAATCCTGGTGAACCACAGCTAAACCGAGTCCAGGTACGTGTAATTCGTCACACACTTGCTGCACGAATGCATCAAAAGCAGCATCTAGCACAAAAGCATCTGATTCAGCCAACACCAAAGCGAATAAGGAGGCCAAAAATGGTATCAACAGAGTGTTGCGAAGCATGGTTGTCAAGCAAGAGATGAAGTCGGTGGAGATGAGGGGAAGTGATTGGGGTGTGGAGTTTAGCCGACGTCGTCAGGGCTGAAGGATTCGGGAGATTTCATATCATGTTCCTTTGAGTTTACTGGTTACAGCCTATCACTTATGTTTATGTTAACATTGATCGAAGATAGGAAAATTCAAATAGATGTTTGCTCATGGGGTATATTGCGAGAGATTATGTCACTATCACAGATGCTGAGCCACACGAGAGCTGACGAAATCCTTCTTCTAATGCAACTATAATCACACCTGGGCGTGGATAAGCTAATCATACGCTTTTTTATTCTGTGACGCACCAATTCCCTATGACTCCATCTCTAATGTTCGAATGTTAAATGCTCAATCTGGAGGATTGGAAGC
Source organism: Aureobasidium sp. GC_Fusr_1 (assembly GCA_026538705.1). Lineage (NCBI taxonomy): Eukaryota > Fungi > Ascomycota > Dothideomycetes > Dothideales > Saccotheciaceae > Aureobasidium > Aureobasidium sp. GC_Fusr_1. The sequence goes on along the minus strand of JALPCE010000420.1, from coordinate 2,074 downwards.
TAGCTAAGGTAATAATAAGAAGGGAAGAATAGAGCAGGGAAAAACATCACAATCGCGCAGAAACCAATTTTTAGAATAACTCCCCTAAATCGAACCTAATAAACCCCATACTAGGGCCAAATTACTCGCGGACGTAAGCTCTATCGATTCGATAGGGACTTAAGTTACCGCCGGGTTAGGATAGCTAGAGGTGGGAGAAAGAGACCTAAACCTACGCGCATACGGTCGCAAAATTTAGAACGAAATTAATGCAGTACTTAAACGCGCGCGCGCCACTACTAGAAAAGGGAGAAGCATAGCGATTCCTAGGGCAAAAATTGTCCCTCTCCTCGAATCCGTGCTTAATTTTATTAGGAAAGGCCCCGCTAAGGCGTAGGGGGGTATGTACCCTAAGGCGACTACTAAGGGCGACCTCGACGCATTCGCCGCTAAGATCCTAGCGGCTGTTTCCGTCTAGCCCTAGGTCTCCCCTATAGTAAGCTAGACTTAGTCGTTTTCTAGCGTCCTTACTAATAGTCTACTATAATCTATCCTATAATCGGCACTTACGAGGATAACCACTATATCCGACTCTCTAATATCTTCCCGCCCGGTAAGGGAAGTTAGGATTAAGACAAACTTTAATAACGATAATAGGGCCCGACTAGGACATAGTAGGACCTCGAAAGAGATAGTAAATATAGCAAATAAGGGAATAACTAAAGCAGGAATATATTACGGACCACTAGGCATACGCCCTATTAAGACGGCTATAGTCTAGCCATTAGGAGACTACCTCCTACTAGCTAAAGATAGGGCTACTACGGAAAGGCTTATTAAGAACGGATTAAAATAGGTAACATACCTTAGAGAAAACGCGGAGGTAGTTACCCTAACATACGGAGTTATAGCCATAAATATTCTAGCATCTACGTTTAACCTATAAGAATAATAACAAATGAAACAAATGCTTACTAGGTTAAACCTGTAACTCCTAAGAGGACACGAGATTAACTATATAGACTAGTATAAGAAACCTAAGCTAAGAAGCGATACGGGAAGCATAGTAATTAGCTTCTAAACTAAGGCGGGAGCAAATGCTATAATTACGGCTAAAGTAATCGCCTAGGAGTATAGTAAGAAGCGTACCTTTAAGTATAGTAGAGCATATAAAACACTATAGTGCTTTAAATGCTACGAATACGGACATATAATGCGTAGCTATAGTAACACCGAGAAATATAGACACTATTTAGGAGAACATCTTATAAAAGACTACCTAGCGCTAGCTAGCACTAAAATCTACGCTCTATATAAGGGACCCTATAAGGCGTAGGACCGGAGCTATAAATATAGAAAGAAGGAGATAGAAAGAGTGGCCGCCGAAATAGAGAAGGTCTAATAATAACCCTATTACCCTAAGGACCTAGCTATTAGCCCCGAACTATTAGAGAGAGGATCGGTAGTTTCCTTCGCGGCCTAGGAAAGAGAAGAGGTTATAAGGGACGCGCCTACCCTAGCTAAGGCCGTAGCTATAATAACGGATGTAAGCTAGATTATAAGCTCGATCTCTAGCTAGAGCATATAAGAAAGAAATCCGGCCCTAACTAGGCATCCTAAAAAATAGCAAAACACTATAACGCGCCTATATAAAGGTAAGGAAAGCATAACTTATAGGAATAACCCTAAACGCGGTAAAGAAACGAGTGTTTGCCCCGTAAGTATTAAGCTTACTATAGGAGGCGAGATAGAGCGAGCCCGGCTCCGACGCTATCCTAGTCGTCGAGCCGACACCCGAATAGAGGTCGTTACTACCGCTACTAGAGGGGATAATATAGAACGTAGTCTCCTTTAAACGCTCGACACGTTTAAGCCTATTACGGATATAGTAATCTCTATTAGACGATAAATAGAGACACTATAAAACTAAGAATAACATAGTATAACGTAGGAAGACGATACGAAGTAATAGCCGAAATGCTACGCCTCCTAGAGGCTAAACATATCGACATAATCGCTATTTAAGAACCGTAGATTAACCTATATAATAGGAACACTTATAACCCGGCAAAAAACCTGTTCTATATAGTGCTCC